>JZKD02S2354445.1:0-30997 GCA_000966675.3 Picea glauca | reverse complement strand
ATGAGCTAATTGTCTCTGGCTGCAAGTGTTTAAACTAGTCTTTGGTATCCCCTTTCAAGGATTGAGAGAAGGCCCTCATACAAACATCATCATGATAAATTTCAAAAAAATCTACAAAATGTTCAAAATCTTGGATGTTCTCTTCAGCTGTGATGGTATTATGTTCTCCATCAAACATAGGTAGGTACTTATAGTTCTTTGGAGGAAAATTATGAAGGATGTGAGGTAATTTTAAAGGTCTGTATCTCTGAGGAATCTTGTAGGGTGTTGGATCAAGTACATGAGGTGATATATCAGCCTTGACTTCATGAGGCTCATCAACTTGGCTATGGTCATCACATGGCTCAGATAGAATATTTTGATCAAAATCAGTAATACAGTGAGGATATATATGTACAACTTTAAGAAGAGGATATACAAGTGCAAGATTCACATGATGATCATTTGAATGCAGCATGTAAAGAAAAATTTGTTTAGCATGTTCAAGAAAGGACAAAAGGTAATGAATAACAAAAAATATTATGTCTTGGAAAAACTCAACTTTAGGTACTTTTGTTTCCCATGATGTTCTTTCATACCTCTGTCAATGGATCTCTTCCTCCAGTGGATTCTCTGAATCACACTTGAATCTTCATTGGAGTATCCAGGTGGAAATTTACAACCTTCTTATGTCTGACCTCTGTCCACCATTAGAAATCAGGTCTAAACCTTGTCGTTTCTCCCAGGGAAAATGCAACTTTCGCTCCCTGGCAGTGGCACCAAAATGTTGACACTCAGAAATTTCTTTGGGTTGTATCAAAGAAAACCTTGATGTAACTGTTTCAACTAAGTTTATATTGTATTCTGACCTATACAACTAGAGAGGGCTCTCTCATATGTCTAATGACTAGTAATAACTCAAAGGATTTATCAATAAATACACAGAGGTCAGATTCTACAATAGGACATGTTTGTTTTTGTTTTAAAAGGGTTGGTAGGACAATCAATGAAAATGTATCATTGGAAAATGGAGTCAAGGCATGAATTCCAATGTTTTTACAGTCAACAACTAGTTGGTTTATTTCTGCAGATTTGAGGCAAAATAGGTGTTATGCTCAACAAATAAATGATATGAAATGAGAGATGGAAAGGAGAAGAAATCCCACTACATTACATGCATCAATAAGTGGATTAATCTCCAGTGCAACTTTATAAGAAAGGAAACCAAGATTAATTACTAAAAAAAGCATCAAATGAAGATCAATTATGTAAAATTAACCATTAACATTGTTATCCCCTAGTTTAGGGATAACTAGAGAGATTATGTCTCGAGGCCCACAGGTCCTAGACATGGAGTACCGAGAGCCATATCAAATTGAACATGACCCTAAAGGGCCCATATTTTCTTTTCTTCAACGGCTCCATCTTTTCAGAAACACCAACATCCATCACCTCGGCCTGGTCCTGTAGCAGAGATGGGTCTTGCTCCATGAGGTAATGAGTCTGTGTATCATGGCATGTGTCACTTTGATCCTCAAAACCATTGAATATGTGCATTTAGTTCTTTTTGTTTCTAACAGGTGCTTGGATATTATAATTATCCACTTGACCATGTCTGGGGGGAATGACAGGATGCCCTAGTAAGCTTGCGCCCATAGGTTTTGAGTTGCCACTGGGGGGACACATGAAAAGTCATCGTCCGCTCACATCATACTTACCACTTTCCATATTACTCTTGCTCATCCATCCAATTAAACTGGTCTGGGAATTGGGTTGGCCAATTATTTAAGGGTTGCACCTTAACTTGTGGGAAGAAGGGGTTAAAGGCCCATAGGGTAAAAGCAGTTGGAAAAAGATAAAATCCTAAGAAGAAAACCTCAAGATGCTTCGCCCAGGGATCCCTAAGAAAGTAATAAAAGGCTTCTCAGCAAGAAACAAAGGGACCCATAAAAAAATAATAAAACAAGACCTATTCAGAGGATAGGGGGTTTCATCATGAGCCAACCTATTAGGTCCATGGGAATCTAGTGGTATGACACTACTAGTAGCTATTTACCATGCTAGGGTAGTGGATCTTGGTGGAATATCCAAGAGAAAGGGGGTCTCATCATGAGCCAACCTCTCATTTCTGTGAAAGTTCTTGGTGGTAACATTTCCACCACTAGTCACCACACCAGGGCAGTGTGCCATGATTAGCTTCTTGAAAGAAATAAAGAATAAATATAAAAGGCATGACAGGGCTTGGAAACATTTGCATCCAGGATAGGTGCATCTCACCCTCTACAGAGGCACCCACAGGTAAGCCATGCATTTACCTGCTATGACTGCACCCCTTGCCCAGACATATGTTGTCCACCTCACACACTAACATGACTTGGATTTGATTTCTCTCGGAAACATCCCACATCTAGTGAGAATTATCCCAATAGGACGCCATGTCACTTCCTCTAAACTTGGCTTGTAGATTGGTATAATGTCTTTGAGCACTTCACTAGGTAAAAGGGGTTTTATGCACATGTTTAATAAAATTCATGATTGGATGTGATTGATATTGATATGATCCCCATGACTTATGAGCCCATGGAGGGAATATCTGTTGATTTGCAAGATCATTCCCAACAGAAAGGTACCATATTTGATAGGTACACATGGGGAGATGATTAGTTTAGACCTCCATGGGGATGAGAGCCCACCAGATGGATGCTGAGACCCCAACATGGGGCAGAGGCAGGTCAGATGTTTTGCACCAGTGAAGAGGAGGATGTTCCACTAGAGGCAGCTGAGAAGACCTGTACCGAGGTGGGTTTTGCCTTTTCCACCAAGACATTGGCCTTGGAAGGCCATGACATCACCCAAGACATTCATGACATCATCCAACATTTGTGGATGTTTTGGGAGGCAGTTGTAGCACATGTGGCTTGTTCCGGAGGCCCAAGGAGGCCTAACGTTTTTTTATAGGAGGTCAACGTTGCCCTAGAAAGGGATAACATCACCCTAAACATGTATGACGTCCTCATTTTTTCTTGATTTAGAGTTTGATTATGACATTTAATGTAAAACAATATTATTATGTATTTTTGGCCATGTCGGCCTTTTGTGACCTAAAAATTAATTAAGGCCATTGCTACTATATAAGTAAGAGAGATAAAACTCTCTTTTATTCATCATCTTTCACTCACACTTGTGTGTGGTCTGAAATTTTTGGCCCTTCTAGGGTTTTTGGCTGAAATTGCTAGTGCACATTTGTTGAAGGAGGCTTATTTTGGTGATTTTTGGCATTTTTCTTGGTGGAAGGTTTACAACTAGGGTTTGGCTTGATGAATACATGGTAAATGTAAGTGAATTTATGCAATCCTTCCCTTACTTGAATGGTTATGGTATTTTTACTTTCATTTTGTTAATGAAATTTGCTGGAATAAAACCTAGGAAATAAGAACATGTTGGTGTCCTTGTTTTAATTCCATGCTAATATTTGCAAATGAGGTTTTACCCATTGAAGACATTGCTAGAGCCTTGCCATTGCAACACCCTACCTTTTCTCTTCAATCCTAGCCATTTTTATCCTATCATTTAGCTAAAGAAGGAGGAAAACGCACTAAGGCCTAGGGTTACTACACCTTAGTGAGCCATTTTCCCCTAGGGTTTGATGGTTGGAGCCTTGGCTCAACAAAACTTCACCATCAAAAGCTCTTGTCTTTATCCCTAGTATTATCATATTGCTTCTTCAACATTTTCTGCTACCTTTGACACCATTTTCCCTATGATTTCACTGATCTAAGACCTTTAGGCTTGAGTGCCTTGATCACAAACTTCAAACAACCAATACCTTGAACAATTGCTAACATATTCTAACCCTAGCAAAGACTAACCTCCTAACCATATTGTTTCCATTATCCATTTGATTTATAGTTATACTTTGCAGCATTTTAGCTTCTTTAAGCAAGTTGAACGATTGGCCAATGCATGATAGTCTTTGCTTCTAAACGAATGATGGTATTACGATATTGATGATAAAACGTTCTTTCTCATTGTGAAGATTTCTTTAGCATTTATTGTGAAGTGACGCATTGTGACTATTGCTATTGTACATCAATGATTTGCTTCATCAATATTATCGATCAATTGTTTCATATCAGAAAGTCCTTGATTATATGAAGTACTAACCAACAAGTGATCTTGCATATATATAGTTTTCTTGTTGCTTTGTCTCAGGCAGGTACATTTCTGGTTATCATTATCTTTATTGGTTGTTTAGCTGGACCTTCTGATCGGTGGTGATTTGTGAGGGGGAAACTTTTACTTAGCCATAATCCTTTGCCTTCTCAAAACCCCAGGTCACTGACGACGTCTCCCTTGGGCCTACCACCCTAAACATAAAGAGTTATCCTATCGAGGTGACAGTGGTAGGATAGTCTCAAGTTTCGTTAGTTTTCCCTTATTTCACCTTTCCTTTACTTCGAAGTACAAACTATGCGATAAAATTTTGGCGTCGTTGTCGGGGAACATTGAGTCAATTCTCCTCAAATACGACACTTTTTTGGTAAGCCTTTCCTCAAAGAATCTTTATCTTACAAAGCTTACCTAGCGACTCCACTAAGGGTGATTCCCTTATCTCTTTGGTAATTTCAAAGAAATTATTTGGCGACTCCACAATCCATAAGGAGGTACAATAACCCTCCTCAATCCTTCAGAAGAAAACCTCCCTGAAACTCTCTTGTAGTAAAATCACTTTTCGGAGGACTTCTTCTTTTAAACACAATGTCTAGCTCAGGAAATCAGACCAACAATCCAAACCAAGCGAACAACCAAAGACAATGGTCATCCACTCTTTTCAAACCACTAGACATGTCAACTATATGAGGCTACCCTAGGCAGATGCCAACCAAGTATGAAAAATGGCTGCTTAAGTTCACCGGTACTGATGCAATCAGTGCTGAAGAGCATATGAGCAACTTTTGGGCGTTCTTCCAACTTCACCCCGTCAGCGATGATGCTGAAGATTTAGTCATGAAGTTGTTCTTTGCTACCCTTCTATATGCCTCAAGGCGTTGGTACCATAGTCTTCCTGATGGAAATATTAAAACCATGGACAAATTAGAAGAGGCCTTTCTCAAAATATGGAGTATCAAAGAAGACCCCAACATGTTACTAACTAGGATGAATACCCTCTAGAAACAAGATAATGAGACCATTGGAGAATTCCACACTAGGTTTGAGACCCTATTGCAGAACATCCCTATGAGCCATCATCCAACCAATAATTTTCTTGTTTACATCTACACCAAAGCTTTTACTGGCCAACTAGGGTATCTCCTCAGGGAAAAAAACCCCAAAACAATCCAAGAATCTCAAGAATTGGCTACAAAGATTGAAGACAACCTCCACTCATCCAAAATTGAGATTTTCTCAAACCCAAGGGGAAAAATGGACTTTAAACCCAAGATAGTCCACAATGCTGAGCCTTTCTCAGATATTTGCACCAGCCTAGCAAAGTTACAAATGATCATGGATGGCATGATGAAAAATCAAGAGCTAATGATGAATAGGATTGCAAATTGGAAAGAGACCAAAACCAAGCACCAAGGGTCCCGTACAAAGGGAAATTCCAAAAGGGGAACTAAGTTTATAGACCAAAAAATGATCAAGAAGTCCCTAATACTTTAGCTCCTGCAAACGTCATGGATGAAAATCCTTGGTGTTTAAAGTGTAGTGAAGCACATTGGGAACATGAATGTCTCTACAACAATGGGGGCTATGACCAAGTAAAAAATGTGGGCCATTTTATAGAAGGTCCCCAGATTTTCCTAAATATCACTCCTGAGGAACATCGAGAGGGCATAAAAGAAGCAGCCACGAAGGCTAGAATGGAAGTAATAAACAACTTAGACTAGGAATCAAAAGAGAAGTTGAAGAAACAAGAATTTCAGATATATAGACGAAAGAATATAAACCAACCTATCTCTACCATTCCTGTAACAACTCAAACAAAACCTCCACCCTTGGACATTATCCTTCCTAAAACATCCAAAACCTAAAGGGTGGACTTAAACTTTGACTTTGAAGGGGCACTATCCAAGATGCATGTAACTATTCCCCTAAAAAATAAGTCATTAAGGTTCCATCTGTTAAAGAAAGATTTGATAATTTCTTCAAGGGATCAGATGGACCAATGGACCCTCCTATCATGTTACAATCGGATCACTTTAGGGTCCAGTATGATGAACACCTGGCCTTTTTCATGACCTTGCTGATGAATAACAAAAGCCTCAACAATTGCATGCTATATTATGGGGCCGGTGCCAACATGATGTCTCTCAAGGTCATGAAACGATTGGGTTTGAAATTCTCACGATCTTACAGGAATGTGTGTGGCTTTGAATCTAGAGCCATACCCAAACATGGGGTAATTGAAAATGTGGAAGTATGCCTTAAAGAGTACCCTGAGAGAGTAATCCACATTGACATAGTAGTAGTAGACGTCCCATATGTGTGGGGGATGTTATTGTCTAGGAAATTTGCCTCAATGCTCGGAGTTACTCTTGAGATGGACCTCACTTACGTGAATATACCTTTGAAAAATGGAACAATAGCCCGTCTTCAGAATGTGCCAATGACCAGAACCCATGTGCAAGAAACTAGTGATCCCATCAAAGATGACAAAGCACCTGAGAAAATCATGGAAAGTATTCCTGAATTCTCTCCCGATGATATGCCCTTTGCAACAAAGGAAGACTTTTATCAGATACAATGGCCCAAGAGAGAAGAATACGAACAAATCCTAGACAAGTATAAAGACAAAGAAGTTGGGGCTGTGAAATTGTTAAAGAAGGGAGAAAGTGATATATTGATTCGACCTTCCCAACAGGAGGTCTTCACAACAGAATCCCACCCACCTCCCTTTCCACAATACACCAGGGTTGTTTAGGAAACAACCAAATTCAAAACCAGAGAGTACATGGATGGGGACATAGTATGGATGTGGGATACCAAGAAAGGGGAGCCTACTTTGTCAAAGGAAGTACTCAATTTTGGCTTGGATCTTTCAAAGTTGGAAGAAAGTCAATTGATGACTCTTATTACCTATCTACATTGGAAGGAAGAAGGCGCCCATTACAAGTCAGTGGGCACCTCCTCAAGCCCCACTAAGGTTGGGGGACTTGAATTATCAGGTAAGTACATGTAAGTGGGTAGGTATTTGCATTCATTGTATATACCATTTGAATTTTCATGCTAGAGTAGTTTGCTTCACACTTGTATATATGCTTGTTTTCATTTTATACATATACGAGCCAGGGGTGATATCACCATCCCAAATGATTACTAATAGATTCATGTTTGAGATCAAGAAGGTTATAGGTTGTGCCAGAGATGTTGAGGTTCTCATGTGCTCTACAATGAGCACATGTCCCCGAGTTGGAGCCAGATGTTATCCCCCAGTTTAGGGATAACTAAGGAGATTATGTCTTGAGGCCCACAGGTCCTAGACATGGAGTATCGAGAGCCATATCAACTTGGGAATGACCCTGGAGGGCCCATATTTTCTTTTCTTCAACGCTTCCACCTTGTCAGCAACAACAACATCCATCACCTAGGCCTGGTCCTATAGTAGAGGTGGATCTTTCTCCATGAGGTAATGAGTCCGAGTATCATGGTATGTGGCACTCTAATCCTCAAAACCTTTGAATGTGTGCATTTAGTTATTTTTGTTTCTAAAAGGTGCTTGGATATTATACTTATCCACTTGACCATGTCTAAGGGGAATGACAATATGCCCTAGTAAGCTTGTGCCCATACGTTTTGAGTTGCCACTAAGGGGATTCATGAAAATTCATTGTCCACTCCCATCATACTTACCACTTTCCATCTTACTCCTACTCATCCATTCCATTACACTGGTCTAGGCATTGGGTTGGCCAATTATTTAAGGGTTGCACCTTACCTTGTGGGAAGAAGGGGCTAAAGGCCCAGAGGGTAAAAGCAACTGGAAAAAGATAAAATACTAAAAATAAAACCTCGAGATGCTTTGCCTAAGGATCCTTGAGAAATAAGTAAAAGGCTTCTCAGGAAGAAAAAGAGGGACCCATAAAAAATAATAAAACAAGACCTAGTTAGAGGATAGGGGGTCTCATCACGAGCCAACCTATTAGGTCCATGGGCATCTAGCAGTATGAAACTACTAGCAACTGGTTACCATGCTAGGGTAGTGGCTCTTGGTGGCATAGCCAAGAGAAAGGGGGTCTCATCACAATCCAAACTTCTCATTTCCATGAAAGTGCTTGTGGGTAATATTACCACCACTGGTAACCATGTCAGGGCAGTGTCCCCTGATTAGCTTCTTGAAAGAAAAAGAAATAAAGAATAAATATAAAAGGCATGAAAGGGCTTGGAAACATTTGCATCCAGAACAGGTGCATCTCACCCTATACAAAGGCACCCACAGGTAAGCCATGCATTTCCCTGCTATCACTGCACCCCTTGCACAAACATCCCTTGTCCACCTCACCCACTAACATGAATTGGATTTGATTTCTCTCGAAAACATCCCACATCTAGTGAGAATTATCCCAATAGGACGCCCTATCACTTCCTCCAAACTTGGCTTGCAGATTAGTATAATGTCTTTGAGCACTTCACTGGGTAAAAGGGGTTTTATGCACATGTTTAATAAAATTGATGATTGGATGTGATTTGCATTGCTATGATCCTTGTGGCTTATGAGCCCATGGAGGGCGTATTTGTTGATGTGCAGGATCATACTCGACGGACAGGTACCATATTGGACAGGTACACAAGGGGATATGATTAGTTCATACCTCCATGGGGATGAGAGCCTACCAGATGGATGCTGAGACCCCG
This sequence comes from Picea glauca, assembly GCA_000966675.3. Lineage (NCBI taxonomy): Eukaryota > Viridiplantae > Streptophyta > Pinopsida > Pinales > Pinaceae > Picea > Picea glauca. The sequence goes on along the minus strand of JZKD02S2354445.1, from coordinate 22,162 downwards.
ACAGGGGGAAGAGGTAGGTCATAGGTTTTTCACCGGGGAAGAGGAGGACGTTCCACCAGAGGCAACTGAGCATACCTGTACCCAGGGGGGTTGTGCCTTTTCCACCAGGATGTTGTCCTTGGAAGGCCTTATGTCACCCAGGACATTCATGACATCATCCAACATTTGTGAAGGTTTTGGGAGGCAGTTGTGGCACATGTGGCTTGTTCCGGAGGCCCAAGGAGGCCTAAATTTTTTCTCTAGGAGGCCAACGTTTCCCTGGAAAGGGATAACGTCACCCTAAAAGGGCATGACACCCTCGTTTTTACTTTATTTAGGGTTTGATTATGACATTTAATGTAAAACAATATTATTATGTATTTTTGGCCATGTCGGCCTTTTGTGNATGAGCTAATTGTCTCTGGCTGCAAGTGTTTAAACTAGTCTTTGGTATCCCCTTTCAAGGATTGAGAGAAGGCCCTCATACAAACATCATCATGATAAATTTCAAAAAAATCTACAAAATGTTCAAAATCTTGGATGTTCTCTTCAGCTGTGATGGTATTATGTTCTCCATCAAACATAGGTAGGTACTTATAGTTCTTTGGAGGAAAATTATGAAGGATGTGAGGTAATTTTAAAGGTCTGTATCTCTGAGGAATCTTGTAGGGTGTTGGATCAAGTACATGAGGTGATATATCAGCCTTGACTTCATGAGGCTCATCAACTTGGCTATGGTCATCACATGGCTCAGATAGAATATTTTGATCAAAATCAGTAATACAGTGAGGATATATATGTACAACTTTAAGAAGAGGATATACAAGTGCAAGATTCACATGATGATCATTTGAATGCAGCATGTAAAGAAAAATTTGTTTAGCATGTTCAAGAAAGGACAAAAGGTAATGAATAACAAAAAATATTATGTCTTGGAAAAACTCAACTTTAGGTACTTTTGTTTCCCATGATGTTCTTTCATACCTCTGTCAATGGATCTCTTCCTCCAGTGGATTCTCTGAATCACACTTGAATCTTCATTGGAGTATCCAGGTGGAAATTTACAACCTTCTTATGTCTGACCTCTGTCCACCATTAGAAATCAGGTCTAAACCTTGTCGTTTCTCCCAGGGAAAATGCAACTTTCGCTCCCTGGCAGTGGCACCAAAATGTTGACACTCAGAAATTTCTTTGGGTTGTATCAAAGAAAACCTTGATGTAACTGTTTCAACTAAGTTTATATTGTATTCTGACCTATACAACTAGAGAGGGCTCTCTCATATGTCTAATGACTAGTAATAACTCAAAGGATTTATCAATAAATACACAGAGGTCAGATTCTACAATAGGACATGTTTGTTTTTGTTTTAAAAGGGTTGGTAGGACAATCAATGAAAATGTATCATTGGAAAATGGAGTCAAGGCATGAATTCCAATGTTTTTACAGTCAACAACTAGTTGGTTTATTTCTGCAGATTTGAGGCAAAATAGGTGTTATGCTCAACAAATAAATGATATGAAATGAGAGATGGAAAGGAGAAGAAATCCCACTACATTACATGCATCAATAAGTGGATTAATCTCCAGTGCAACTTTATAAGAAAGGAAACCAAGATTAATTACTAAAAAAAGCATCAAATGAAGATCAATTATGTAAAATTAACCATTAACATTGTTATCCCCTAGTTTAGGGATAACTAGAGAGATTATGTCTCGAGGCCCACAGGTCCTAGACATGGAGTACCGAGAGCCATATCAAATTGAACATGACCCTAAAGGGCCCATATTTTCTTTTCTTCAACGGCTCCATCTTTTCAGAAACACCAACATCCATCACCTCGGCCTGGTCCTGTAGCAGAGATGGGTCTTGCTCCATGAGGTAATGAGTCTGTGTATCATGGCATGTGTCACTTTGATCCTCAAAACCATTGAATATGTGCATTTAGTTCTTTTTGTTTCTAACAGGTGCTTGGATATTATAATTATCCACTTGACCATGTCTGGGGGGAATGACAGGATGCCCTAGTAAGCTTGCGCCCATAGGTTTTGAGTTGCCACTGGGGGGACACATGAAAAGTCATCGTCCGCTCACATCATACTTACCACTTTCCATATTACTCTTGCTCATCCATCCAATTAAACTGGTCTGGGAATTGGGTTGGCCAATTATTTAAGGGTTGCACCTTAACTTGTGGGAAGAAGGGGTTAAAGGCCCATAGGGTAAAAGCAGTTGGAAAAAGATAAAATCCTAAGAAGAAAACCTCAAGATGCTTCGCCCAGGGATCCCTAAGAAAGTAATAAAAGGCTTCTCAGCAAGAAACAAAGGGACCCATAAAAAAATAATAAAACAAGACCTATTCAGAGGATAGGGGGTTTCATCATGAGCCAACCTATTAGGTCCATGGGAATCTAGTGGTATGACACTACTAGTAGCTATTTACCATGCTAGGGTAGTGGATCTTGGTGGAATATCCAAGAGAAAGGGGGTCTCATCATGAGCCAACCTCTCATTTCTGTGAAAGTTCTTGGTGGTAACATTTCCACCACTAGTCACCACACCAGGGCAGTGTGCCATGATTAGCTTCTTGAAAGAAATAAAGAATAAATATAAAAGGCATGACAGGGCTTGGAAACATTTGCATCCAGGATAGGTGCATCTCACCCTCTACAGAGGCACCCACAGGTAAGCCATGCATTTACCTGCTATGACTGCACCCCTTGCCCAGACATATGTTGTCCACCTCACACACTAACATGACTTGGATTTGATTTCTCTCGGAAACATCCCACATCTAGTGAGAATTATCCCAATAGGACGCCATGTCACTTCCTCTAAACTTGGCTTGTAGATTGGTATAATGTCTTTGAGCACTTCACTAGGTAAAAGGGGTTTTATGCACATGTTTAATAAAATTCATGATTGGATGTGATTGATATTGATATGATCCCCATGACTTATGAGCCCATGGAGGGAATATCTGTTGATTTGCAAGATCATTCCCAACAGAAAGGTACCATATTTGATAGGTACACATGGGGAGATGATTAGTTTAGACCTCCATGGGGATGAGAGCCCACCAGATGGATGCTGAGACCCCAACATGGGGCAGAGGCAGGTCAGATGTTTTGCACCAGTGAAGAGGAGGATGTTCCACTAGAGGCAGCTGAGAAGACCTGTACCGAGGTGGGTTTTGCCTTTTCCACCAAGACATTGGCCTTGGAAGGCCATGACATCACCCAAGACATTCATGACATCATCCAACATTTGTGGATGTTTTGGGAGGCAGTTGTAGCACATGTGGCTTGTTCCGGAGGCCCAAGGAGGCCTAACGTTTTTTTATAGGAGGTCAACGTTGCCCTAGAAAGGGATAACATCACCCTAAACATGTATGACGTCCTCATTTTTTCTTGATTTAGAGTTTGATTATGACATTTAATGTAAAACAATATTATTATGTATTTTTGGCCATGTCGGCCTTTTGTGACCTAAAAATTAATTAAGGCCATTGCTACTATATAAGTAAGAGAGATAAAACTCTCTTTTATTCATCATCTTTCACTCACACTTGTGTGTGGTCTGAAATTTTTGGCCCTTCTAGGGTTTTTGGCTGAAATTGCTAGTGCACATTTGTTGAAGGAGGCTTATTTTGGTGATTTTTGGCATTTTTCTTGGTGGAAGGTTTACAACTAGGGTTTGGCTTGATGAATACATGGTAAATGTAAGTGAATTTATGCAATCCTTCCCTTACTTGAATGGTTATGGTATTTTTACTTTCATTTTGTTAATGAAATTTGCTGGAATAAAACCTAGGAAATAAGAACATGTTGGTGTCCTTGTTTTAATTCCATGCTAATATTTGCAAATGAGGTTTTACCCATTGAAGACATTGCTAGAGCCTTGCCATTGCAACACCCTACCTTTTCTCTTCAATCCTAGCCATTTTTATCCTATCATTTAGCTAAAGAAGGAGGAAAACGCACTAAGGCCTAGGGTTACTACACCTTAGTGAGCCATTTTCCCCTAGGGTTTGATGGTTGGAGCCTTGGCTCAACAAAACTTCACCATCAAAAGCTCTTGTCTTTATCCCTAGTATTATCATATTGCTTCTTCAACATTTTCTGCTACCTTTGACACCATTTTCCCTATGATTTCACTGATCTAAGACCTTTAGGCTTGAGTGCCTTGATCACAAACTTCAAACAACCAATACCTTGAACAATTGCTAACATATTCTAACCCTAGCAAAGACTAACCTCCTAACCATATTGTTTCCATTATCCATTTGATTTATAGTTATACTTTGCAGCATTTTAGCTTCTTTAAGCAAGTTGAACGATTGGCCAATGCATGATAGTCTTTGCTTCTAAACGAATGATGGTATTACGATATTGATGATAAAACGTTCTTTCTCATTGTGAAGATTTCTTTAGCATTTATTGTGAAGTGACGCATTGTGACTATTGCTATTGTACATCAATGATTTGCTTCATCAATATTATCGATCAATTGTTTCATATCAGAAAGTCCTTGATTATATGAAGTACTAACCAACAAGTGATCTTGCATATATATAGTTTTCTTGTTGCTTTGTCTCAGGCAGGTACATTTCTGGTTATCATTATCTTTATTGGTTGTTTAGCTGGACCTTCTGATCGGTGGTGATTTGTGAGGGGGAAACTTTTACTTAGCCATAATCCTTTGCCTTCTCAAAACCCCAGGTCACTGACGACGTCTCCCTTGGGCCTACCACCCTAAACATAAAGAGTTATCCTATCGAGGTGACAGTGGTAGGATAGTCTCAAGTTTCGTTAGTTTTCCCTTATTTCACCTTTCCTTTACTTCGAAGTACAAACTATGCGATAAAATTTTGGCGTCGTTGTCGGGGAACATTGAGTCAATTCTCCTCAAATACGACACTTTTTTGGTAAGCCTTTCCTCAAAGAATCTTTATCTTACAAAGCTTACCTAGCGACTCCACTAAGGGTGATTCCCTTATCTCTTTGGTAATTTCAAAGAAATTATTTGGCGACTCCACAATCCATAAGGAGGTACAATAACCCTCCTCAATCCTTCAGAAGAAAACCTCCCTGAAACTCTCTTGTAGTAAAATCACTTTTCGGAGGACTTCTTCTTTTAAACACAATGTCTAGCTCAGGAAATCAGACCAACAATCCAAACCAAGCGAACAACCAAAGACAATGGTCATCCACTCTTTTCAAACCACTAGACATGTCAACTATATGAGGCTACCCTAGGCAGATGCCAACCAAGTATGAAAAATGGCTGCTTAAGTTCACCGGTACTGATGCAATCAGTGCTGAAGAGCATATGAGCAACTTTTGGGCGTTCTTCCAACTTCACCCCGTCAGCGATGATGCTGAAGATTTAGTCATGAAGTTGTTCTTTGCTACCCTTCTATATGCCTCAAGGCGTTGGTACCATAGTCTTCCTGATGGAAATATTAAAACCATGGACAAATTAGAAGAGGCCTTTCTCAAAATATGGAGTATCAAAGAAGACCCCAACATGTTACTAACTAGGATGAATACCCTCTAGAAACAAGATAATGAGACCATTGGAGAATTCCACACTAGGTTTGAGACCCTATTGCAGAACATCCCTATGAGCCATCATCCAACCAATAATTTTCTTGTTTACATCTACACCAAAGCTTTTACTGGCCAACTAGGGTATCTCCTCAGGGAAAAAAACCCCAAAACAATCCAAGAATCTCAAGAATTGGCTACAAAGATTGAAGACAACCTCCACTCATCCAAAATTGAGATTTTCTCAAACCCAAGGGGAAAAATGGACTTTAAACCCAAGATAGTCCACAATGCTGAGCCTTTCTCAGATATTTGCACCAGCCTAGCAAAGTTACAAATGATCATGGATGGCATGATGAAAAATCAAGAGCTAATGATGAATAGGATTGCAAATTGGAAAGAGACCAAAACCAAGCACCAAGGGTCCCGTACAAAGGGAAATTCCAAAAGGGGAACTAAGTTTATAGACCAAAAAATGATCAAGAAGTCCCTAATACTTTAGCTCCTGCAAACGTCATGGATGAAAATCCTTGGTGTTTAAAGTGTAGTGAAGCACATTGGGAACATGAATGTCTCTACAACAATGGGGGCTATGACCAAGTAAAAAATGTGGGCCATTTTATAGAAGGTCCCCAGATTTTCCTAAATATCACTCCTGAGGAACATCGAGAGGGCATAAAAGAAGCAGCCACGAAGGCTAGAATGGAAGTAATAAACAACTTAGACTAGGAATCAAAAGAGAAGTTGAAGAAACAAGAATTTCAGATATATAGACGAAAGAATATAAACCAACCTATCTCTACCATTCCTGTAACAACTCAAACAAAACCTCCACCCTTGGACATTATCCTTCCTAAAACATCCAAAACCTAAAGGGTGGACTTAAACTTTGACTTTGAAGGGGCACTATCCAAGATGCATGTAACTATTCCCCTAAAAAATAAGTCATTAAGGTTCCATCTGTTAAAGAAAGATTTGATAATTTCTTCAAGGGATCAGATGGACCAATGGACCCTCCTATCATGTTACAATCGGATCACTTTAGGGTCCAGTATGATGAACACCTGGCCTTTTTCATGACCTTGCTGATGAATAACAAAAGCCTCAACAATTGCATGCTATATTATGGGGCCGGTGCCAACATGATGTCTCTCAAGGTCATGAAACGATTGGGTTTGAAATTCTCACGATCTTACAGGAATGTGTGTGGCTTTGAATCTAGAGCCATACCCAAACATGGGGTAATTGAAAATGTGGAAGTATGCCTTAAAGAGTACCCTGAGAGAGTAATCCACATTGACATAGTAGTAGTAGACGTCCCATATGTGTGGGGGATGTTATTGTCTAGGAAATTTGCCTCAATGCTCGGAGTTACTCTTGAGATGGACCTCACTTACGTGAATATACCTTTGAAAAATGGAACAATAGCCCGTCTTCAGAATGTGCCAATGACCAGAACCCATGTGCAAGAAACTAGTGATCCCATCAAAGATGACAAAGCACCTGAGAAAATCATGGAAAGTATTCCTGAATTCTCTCCCGATGATATGCCCTTTGCAACAAAGGAAGACTTTTATCAGATACAATGGCCCAAGAGAGAAGAATACGAACAAATCCTAGACAAGTATAAAGACAAAGAAGTTGGGGCTGTGAAATTGTTAAAGAAGGGAGAAAGTGATATATTGATTCGACCTTCCCAACAGGAGGTCTTCACAACAGAATCCCACCCACCTCCCTTTCCACAATACACCAGGGTTGTTTAGGAAACAACCAAATTCAAAACCAGAGAGTACATGGATGGGGACATAGTATGGATGTGGGATACCAAGAAAGGGGAGCCTACTTTGTCAAAGGAAGTACTCAATTTTGGCTTGGATCTTTCAAAGTTGGAAGAAAGTCAATTGATGACTCTTATTACCTATCTACATTGGAAGGAAGAAGGCGCCCATTACAAGTCAGTGGGCACCTCCTCAAGCCCCACTAAGGTTGGGGGACTTGAATTATCAGGTAAGTACATGTAAGTGGGTAGGTATTTGCATTCATTGTATATACCATTTGAATTTTCATGCTAGAGTAGTTTGCTTCACACTTGTATATATGCTTGTTTTCATTTTATACATATACGAGCCAGGGGTGATATCACCATCCCAAATGATTACTAATAGATTCATGTTTGAGATCAAGAAGGTTATAGGTTGTGCCAGAGATGTTGAGGTTCTCATGTGCTCTACAATGAGCACATGTCCCCGAGTTGGAGCCAGATGTTATCCCCCAGTTTAGGGATAACTAAGGAGATTATGTCTTGAGGCCCACAGGTCCTAGACATGGAGTATCGAGAGCCATATCAACTTGGGAATGACCCTGGAGGGCCCATATTTTCTTTTCTTCAACGCTTCCACCTTGTCAGCAACAACAACACCCATCACCTAGGCCTGGTCCTATAGCAGAGGTGGATCTTTCTCCATGAGGTAATGAGTCCGAGTATCATAGTATGTGTCACTCTAATCCTCAAAACCTTTGAATGTGTGCATTTAGTTATTTTTGTTTCTAAAAGGTGCTTGGATATTATACTTATCCACTTGACCATGTCTAAGGGGAATGAAAATATGCCCTAGTAAGCTTGTGCCCATACGTTTTGAGTTGCCACTAAGGGGATTCATGAAAATTCATTGTCCACTCCCATCATACTTACCACTTTCCATCTTACTCCTACTCATACATTCCATTACACTGGTCTAGGCATTGGGTTGGCCAATTATTTAAGGGTTGCACCTTACCTTGTGGGAAGAAGGGGCTAAAGGCCCAGAGGGTAAAAGAAACTGGAAAAAGATAAAATACTAAAAATAAAACCTCGAGATGCTTCGCCTAAGGATCCTTGAGAAAGAAGTAAAAGGCTTCTCAGGAAGAAAAAGAGGGACCCATAAAAAATAATAAAACAAGACCTAGTTAGAGGATAGGGGGTCTCATCGCGAGCCAACCTATTAGGTCCATGGGCATCTAGCGGTATGAAACTACTAGCAGCTGGTTACCATGCTAGGGTAGTGGCTCTTGGTGGCATAGCCAAGAGAAAGGGGGTCTCATCACAATCCAAACTTCTCATTTCCATGAAAGTGCTTGTGGGTAATATTACCACCACTAGTAACCATGTCAGGGCAGTGTCCCCTGATTAGCTTCTTGAAAGAAAAAGAAATAAAGAATAAATATAAAAGGCATGAAAAGGCTTGGAAACATTTGCATCCAGAACAGGTGCATCTCACCCTATACAAAGGCACCCACAGGTAAGCCATGCATTTCCCTGCTATCACTGCACCCCTTGCACAGACATCCCTTGTCCACCTCACCCACTAACATGAATTGGATTTGATTTCTCTCAAAAACATCCCACATCTAGTGAGAATTATCCCAATAGGACGCCCTATCACTTCCTCCAAACTTGGCTTGCAGATTAGTATAATGTCTTTGAGCACTTCACTGGGTAAAAGCGGTTTTATGCACATGTTTAATAAAATTGATGATTGGATGTGATTTGCATTGCTATGATCCTTGTGGCTTATGAGCCCATGGAGGGCGTATTTGTTGATGTGCAGGATCATACCCGACGGATAGGTACCATATTGGACAGGTACACATGGGGATATGATTAGTTCAGACCTCCATGGGGATGAGAGCCTACCAGATGGATGCTGAGACCCCAACAGGGGGAAGAGGCAGGTCATAGGTTTTTCATCGGGGAAGAGGAGGACGTTCCACTAGAGGCAACTGAGCATACCTGTACCCAGGGGGGTTGTGCCTTTTCCACCAGGATGTTGTCCTTGGAAGGCCTTACGTCACCCAGGACATTCATGACATCATCCAACATTTGTGAAGGTTTTGGGAGGCAGTTGTGGCACATGTGGCTTGTTTCGGAGGCCCAAGGAGGCCTAAATTTTTTCTCTAGGAGGCCAACGTTTCCCTGGAAAGGGCTAACGTCACCCTAAAAGGGCATGACACCCTCGTTTTTACTTTATTTAGGGTTTGATTATGACATTTAATGTAAAACAATATTATTATGTATTTTTGGCCATGTCGGCCTTTTGTGACCTAAAAATTAATTAAGGTCATTGCTACTGTATAAGTAAGAGAGATAAAACTCTCTTTTATTCATCATCTTTCACTCACACTTGTGTGAGGTCTGAAATGTTCGGCCCTTCTAAGGTTTTTGGCTGAAATTTCTAGTGCGCACTTGTTGAAGGAGGCTTATTTGGTGATTTTTGGCATTTTTCTTGGTGGAAGGTTTACAACTAGGGTTTGGCTTGATGAATACATGGTAAATGTAAGTGAATTTCTGCAATCCTTCCCTTACTTGAATGGTTATGGTCTTTTTACTTGCATTTTGTTAATGAAATTTGCTGGAATAAACCCTAGGAAATAAGCACATGTTGGTGTCTTTGTTTTAATTCCCTTCTAAGATTTTCCAAAGAGATTTTACCCATTGAAGACATTGCTAGGGCATTGCCATTGCAACACCCTACCTTTTCTCTTGAATCCTAGCCGTTTTTATCCTATCATTAAGCTAAAGAAGGAGGAAAATGCACTAAGTCCTAGGGTTACTACACCTTAGTGAGCCATTTTCCCCTAGGGTTTGATGGTTGGAGCCTTGGCTCAACAACACTTCACCATCGAAACCTCTTTTCTTTAGTCCTAGTATTATCATATTGCTTCTCCAACATTTTCCACTACCTTTAACTCCATTTTCCCTATGATTTCACTGATCTAAGACCTTTATGCTTGAGTGCCTTGATCACAAACGTCAAACAACCAATACCTTGACCAATTGCTAACATCTTCTAACCCTAGCCTAGACTAACCTACTAACCCTATTGCTGCCATTATCCATTTGATTTATAGTTATACTTTGTAACATTTTAGCTTCTTTAAGCAAGTTGAACGATTGGCCAATGCATGATAGTCTTTGCTTCTAAATGATTGATGGTATTACGATATTGATGATAAAATGTTCTTTCTCATTGTGAATCTTTCTTTAGCATTTATTGTGAAGTGACACATTGTGACTATTGATATTGTACATCATTGATTTTCTTCATCAATATTATCGGTCAATTGTTTCATATCATAAATTCCTTGATTATATGAAGTACTAATGAACAAGTGATCTTGCATATATATAGTTTTCTTGTTGCTTTGTCTCGGGCATGTACATTTCCGGTTATCATTATCTTTATTGGCTGTTTAGCTGAACTTTCTAATCGATGGTGACTTGTGAGGGGGGAAATTTTACTTATCCATAATCCTTTTCCTTCTCAAAACCCCAGGTCACTAGGGACATCTCCCCTGGGCCTACCACCCTAAACAAAAAGAGTTATCCTATCGAGGTGACAGTGGCAGGATAGTCTCCAGTTTCACCAGTTTGCTCTTATTTCACCTTTCCTTTACTTCCAAGTACAAAATGTGAGATAAAAAACACATAAAAACATCATCAGTGTGAAAGGAGCATAAAAAATGGATGAATTCCTACCAACATAAACACCGTGATGAATCTCAAATTTCAGAGAGAGGAAACTTCTGCATTAACTTCAAAAAAATAAAAAAGTCTTCTCCCCCAAGGGTCCAACCCTTCTCTACTCTTGTACCATGAAATATATATCACTATAGGTTCCTTCCAGCTCACCATTTTGAACTCCAACCCCTTTCCCAAAATAGAAACAGTTACAAATAGAAAATGACACATTTTAACTGATTTCCTTCTTTTCAGGAGGTGAAATTCTGAAAAATAGTCTTCAAAACGCCACTTGTAATTATCAATCTGTAATATATTTGTAACATATGAGAACGGTTTTTGTAGGTAATCTAGTTTTAAATAAAAACCTCTCTCGGTTTCTTGAAATTCATATCCAGCTGGACCTAATACGTGTTGCAAAAACATATCTCAAACATGAAATCATGAAAACTAAAAATAATGGCTCAAAGATTCCTTCGAATATACAAAAATATGAAACATTTTTTGAATATCAGCGAGGTTTTTATTATTTGGTTTGTCCTCGACAAAAACCTCTCGAGGATTTTCAAAATTCCTTTCCATTTGGTTAGAAATGGATCTTGAAGTTGACCACTAAACCAGTCATTTGCGCGACGCACCCTGTAGCCTGTGCGCAGGAAAAACTTTTTCCGCGGAAAAATCCTCTGCGCGGAAAAAATCTTTGCACGAAAACATCCTCTGTGTGGTGAAATCCTCTACACAGTGTGCATCCAACGAAAGAAACAAAAGCCTTTGCACAACGAGTATTCTTTTGAAGTTTGCAACGACACCAATGACATGGAGTGTCATTATTGTTCCTTCTATAACCTCATGAAAGGTGATGATGAACCATAATACCTTTTGACATGATATTCACCCTAACCTATTAATCATCTAGGAATGGATTGATTTTCCCAAGATCATGTCATGACTTTGAAAACTTTGGACAAACCTCTAACTCTAGCTATGAAATTCATGGTGCTAACATGATACATGGTGTACCTAAGGAAATAGTGTCAGACCAAAATCCCAAGTTCACTACGAATTTTTGGAAGGGGTTATTTAAAGGATTTGGGACCAATATAAATTTTGGTACAACATATCACCCATAGTTAGATGGGAAGATAGAAAGGATTGATCGGATAATTGAGGATATGATGAGAATGTATGTAATGGACAAGCATTCTAGGTGGGAGGACTATATCCATTTAGTTGAGTTTGATTACAATAATGGGTGTCAAGAATCATTGAATATGATCCCATTTGAATCATTGTATGGAAAAAAATGTAACACACTATTAAGTTGGGATAACCCAATAGATAGAGCTCTAATTGGGCCAGAATTGTTAAAAGAGATGGAAGAACAGATGGTGAAGATCAGGCAAAATTTGAAAGTTGCACAAGATAGGAAGGAGAGCTATGTCGATAAAAGAAGAACCCATAGAGAATTAAAAGTGGGAGAGCATGCGTTTTTAAAATTTAAAGCCAAAATAATCTCGTTGAAATTGGGAAGTTTCCCAAAGTTGGCAGCAAGATATTTTGGACCTTTTGAGGTCTTAGAAAATATAGAGTTGGTTTCATACATGATAGCATTACCTGCATCCATGAGAAGGGTTCCACATGTCTTTATTAAAAAAGTATGCACGTGATCCTAATCATTTGATTGATTGGAATGTGATCCAGGTGGAACACGAAGGAGATTTTCGAGTGGGACCAGTGCGCATCCTGGACCGAAAATTCAAAGTGCTCATGAACAAATCCATTGTCTTGGTAAAGGCTCAATGAACTTGTTACTATCCTGAAGACACTACATGGGAGCACGAGGAAGCCACATGGGAATCATACTTGCAAATTTTTGAAGACTCCATTTTGGTAGTTGGATTTCCTAGAGCCACAACTCTAATATTTCCTATCCAACCAAATGTGGGTTGAGGGGAAAACATAGTTGTTGGTTGGAATTATTGTGTGGATTATTAAGGTGCAGAATTATCAAGTATTCTGATGTAATGTATATATATATATATCAATTTGTAAATTCTATGGTTATGTGCACGGAGGACAATGCATTTTGTAGGGGGAGGGGAATGGTAACATCCTCGTTTTCAAACCCCAAAATAGTGATGTATACCGTAAATGTAGTATATGGAAGAGATCCAAGTGATGTAATATGTAAATGATGTAAATTAAATATAATAAATAAAATGTATCACAAGATGCATATGGACATAGACGAAGATTTGGAGGCTAAGTATCTACAAGAGAGGGAAGGTGACCAATGGGGTGGAGAGTTTACCCATGTATATTAAACCCAAACCCATTTCTTATTTTCTTTCTAAAGTATCCTTACCATGAACCTTCCATTAATTGTTGAGTGTTCTAGAGCCCAATCATTGAATTCATGTAAGAGGGTGGGTGTGAGAGCCACATCCCATATTTATTGAGAGAATGAGGGATGTGTACAATCATCTTGGGGAAGAGTGAAATTCAGGCAATCAAGAGAAAGAGAGGAAAACAATATGGGTAGGAGACTAGAAATTCACATTCACCTTTTGGCATGGAGAGTAGTTTTTACATGGAGTTTTCTGAACATCAAAGAAGTTATGGGTGTTGAAGCTTGAAGAAAACTGTCGTGGGCATTTGTTGGCTTGAAATGGGTAGACCCGGGGTTAATCATCAAAATACCAAAAAAACCCTTAGACACCATCCCTTTCGACATCACCTGCAGAGAAAGTGAATTCTCACCTGAGGCATCTAGAGGGGCTGCAGGAACCAAGGTTCTGTAGTGATAAGGGGAAGTGAGGCATTAAAAATCTCTTTACCAACCATCTACTCATGTTTTTAGTTTCCATTAGTTAATAGTTACTTGACACTCAATATATTCCATGTGCGCCATACTCCCATTCCAAATTCATTCATTTACCATTTACTTCAGTGTGTGACAATACATCATTACATAAAAATAACACATCCAACATACTTATAATTTATCATCATTGCACCATAACAATAAACATCATAACATGCAAACACAACACACCACAACACACCACAACACACAGGTTTAACATGGCTCACCCAACTTGGGCTACATCCACAATGGTTGTCTTCTTATATTAGTCATTAATATTCTTCTTACAACTGCACATTGTGCTACACAATATGCAACANTAGGGTTTGATTATGACATTTAATGTAAAACAATATTATTATGTATTTTTGGCCATGTCGGCCTTTTGTGACCTAAAAATTAATTAAGGTCATTGCTACTGTATAAGTAAGAGAGATAAAACTCTCTTTTATTCATCATCTTTCACTCACACTTGTGTGAGGTCTGAAATGTTCGGCCCTTCTAAGGTTTTTGGCTGAAATTTCTAGTGCGCACTTGTTGAAGGAGGCTTATTTGGTGATTTTTGGCATTTTTCTTGGTGGAAGGTTTACAACTAGGGTTTGGCTTGATGAATACATGGTAAATGTAAGTGAATTTCTGCAATCCTTCCCTTACTTGAATGGTTATGGTCTTTTTACTTGCATTTTGTTAATGAAATTTGTTGGAATAAACCCTAGGAAATAAGCACATGTTGGTGTCCTTGTTTTAATTCCCTTCTAAGATTTTCCAAAGAGATTTTACCCATTGAAGACATTGCTAGGGCATTGCCATTGCAACACCCTACCTTTTCTCTTCAATCCTAGCCGTTTTTATCCTATCATTAAGCTAAAGAAGGAGGAAAATGCACTAAGGCCTAGGGTTACTACACCTTAGTGAGCCATTTTCCCCTAGGGTTTGATGGTTGGAGCCTTGGCTCAACAACACTTCACCATCGAAACCTCTTGTCTTTAGTCCTAGTATTATCATATTGCTTCTCCAACATTTTCCACTACCTTTAACTCCATTTTCCCTATGATTGCACTGATCTAAGACCTTTATGCTTGAGTGCCTTGATCACAAACGTCAAACAACCAATACCTTGACCAATTGCTAACATCTTCTAACCCTAGCCTAGACTAACCTACTAACCCTATTGCTGCCATTATCCATTTGATTTATAGTTATACTTTGCAACATTTTAGCTTCTTTAAGCAAGTTGAACGATTGGCCAATGCATGATAGTCTTTGCTTCTAAATGATTGATGGTATTACGATATTGATGATAAAATGTTCTTGCTCATTGTGAATCTTTCTTTAGCATTTATTGTGAAGTGACACATTGTGACTATTGATATTGTACATCATTGATTTGCTTCATCAATATTATTGGTCAATTTTTTCATATCATAAATTCCTTGATTATATGAAGTACTAATGAACAAGTGATCTTGCATATATATAGTTTTCTTGTTGCTTTGTCTCGGGCATGTACATTTCTGGTTATCATTATCTTTATTGGCTGTTTAGCTGAACTTTCTAATCGATGGTGACTTGTGAGGGGGGAAATTTTACTTATCCATAATCCTTTTCCTTCTCAAAACCCCAAGTCACTAGGGACGTCTCCCCTGGGCCTACCACCCTAAACAAAAAGAGTTATCCTATCGAGGTGACAGTGGCAGGATAGTCTCCAGTTTCACCAGTTTGCTCTTATTTCACCTTTCCTTTACTTCCAAGTACAAAATGTGAGATAAAAAACACATAAAAACATCATCAGTGTGAAAGGAGCATAAAAAATGGATGAATTCCTACCAACATAAACACCGTGATGAATCTCAAATTTCAGAGAGAGGAAACTTCTGCATTAACTTCAAAAAAATAAAAAAGTCTTCTCCCCCAAGGGTCCAACCCTTCTCTACTCTTGTACCATGAAATATATATCACTATAGGTTCCTTCCAGCTCACCATTTTGAACTCCAACCCCTTTCCCAAAATAGAAACAGTTACAAATAGAAAATGACACATTTTAACTGATTTCCTTCTTTTCAGGAGGTGAAATTCTGAAAAATAGTCTTCAAAACGCCACTTGTAATTATCAATCTGTAATATATTTGTAACATATGAGAACGGTTTTTGTAGGTAATCTAGTTTTAAATAAAAACCTCTCTCGGTTTCTTGAAATTCATATCCAGCTGGACCTAATACGTGTTGCAAAAACATATCTCAAACATGAAATCATGAAAACTAAAAATAATGGCTCAAAGATTCCTTCGAATATACAAAAATATGAAACATTTTTTGAATATCAGCGAGGTTTTTATTATTTGGTTTGTCCTCGACAAAAACCTCTCGAGGATTTTCAAAATTCCTTTCCATTTGGTTAGAAATGGATCTTGAAGTTGACCACTAAACCAGTCATTTGCGCGACGCACCCTGTAGCCTGTGCGCAGGAAAAACTTTTTCCGCGGAAAAATCCTCTGCGCGGAAAAAATCTTTGCACGAAAACATCCTCTGTGTGGTGAAATCCTCTACACAGTGTGCATCCAACGAAAGAAACAAAAGCCTTTGCACAACGAGTATTCTTTTGAAGTTTGCAACGACACCAATGACATGGAGTGTCATTATTGTTCCTTCTATAACCTCATGAAAGGTGATGATGAACCATAATACCTTTTGACATGATATTCACCCTAACCTATTAATCATCTAGGAATGGATTGATTTTCCCAAGATCATGTCATGACTTTGAAAACTTTGGACAAACCTCTAACTCTAGCTATGAAATTCATGGTGCTAACATGATACATGGTGTACCTAAGGAAATAGTGTCAGACCAAAATCCCAAGTTCACTACGAATTTTTGGAAGGGGTTATTTAAAGGATTTGGGACCAATATAAATTTTGGTACAACATATCACCCATAGTTAGATGGGAAGATAGAAAGGATTGATCGGATAATTGAGGATATGATGAGAATGTATGTAATGGACAAGCATTCTAGGTGGGAGGACTATATCCATTTAGTTGAGTTTGATTACAATAATGGGTGTCAAGAATCATTGAATATGATCCCATTTGAATCATTGTATGGAAAAAAATGTAACACACTATTAAGTTGGGATAACCCAATAGATAGAGCTCTAATTGGGCCAGAATTGTTAAAAGAGATGGAAGAACAGATGGTGAAGATCAGGCAAAATTTGAAAGTTGCACAAGATAGGAAGGAGAGCTATGTCGATAAAAGAAGAACCCATAGAGAATTAAAAGTGGGAGAGCATGCGTTTTTAAAATTTAAAGCCAAAATAATCTCGTTGAAATTGGGAAGTTTCCCAAAGTTGGCAGCAAGATATTTTGGACCTTTTGAGGTCTTAGAAAATATAGAGTTGGTTTCATACATGATAGCATTACCTGCATCCATGAGAAGGGTTCCACATGTCTTTATTAAAAAAGTATGCACGTGATCCTAATCATTTGATTGATTGGAATGTGATCCAGGTGGAACACGAAGGAGATTTTCGAGTGGGACCAGTGCGCATCCTGGACCGAAAATTCAAAGTGCTCATGAACAAATCCATTGTCTTGGTAAAGGCTCAATGAACTTGTTACTATCCTGAAGACACTACATGGGAGCACGAGGAAGCCACATGGGAATCATACTTGCAAATTTTTGAAGACTCCATTTTGGTAGTTGGATTTCCTAGAGCCACAACTCTAATATTTCCTATCCAACCAAATGTGGGTTGAGGGGAAAACATAGTTGTTGGTTGGAATTATTGTGTGGATTATTAAGGTGCAGAATTATCAAGTATTCTGATGTAATGTATATATATATATATCAATTTGTAAATTCTATGGTTATGTGCACGGAGGACAATGCATTTTGTAGGGGGAGGGGAATGGTAACATCCTCGTTTTCAAACCCCAAAATAGTGATGTATACCGTAAATGTAGTATATGGAAGAGATCCAAGTGATGTAATATGTAAATGATGTAAATTAAATATAATAAATAAAATGTATCACAAGATGCATATGGACATAGACGAAGATTTGGAGGCTAAGTATCTACAAGAGAGGGAAGGTGACCAATGGGGTGGAGAGTTTACCCATGTATATTAAACCCAAACCCATTTCTTATTTTCTTTCTAAAGTATCCTTACCATGAACCTTCCATTAATTGTTGAGTGTTCTAGAGCCCAATCATTGAATTCATGTAAGAGGGTGGGTGTGAGAGCCACATCCCATATTTATTGAGAGAATGAGGGATGTGTACAATCATCTTGGGGAAGAGTGAAATTCAGGCAATCAAGAGAAAGAGAGGAAAACAATATGGGTAGGAGACTAGAAATTCACATTCACCTTTTGGCATGGAGAGTAGTTTTTACATGGAGTTTTCTGAACATCAAAGAAGTTATGGGTGTTGAAGCTTGAAGAAAACTGTCGTGGGCATTTGTTGGCTTGAAATGGGTAGACCCGGGGTTAATCATCAAAATACCAAAAAAACCCTTAGACACCATCCCTTTCGACATCACCTGCAGAGAAAGTGAATTCTCACCTGAGGCATCTAGAGGGGCTGCAGGAACCAAGGTTCTGTAGTGATAAGGGGAAGTGAGGCATTAAAAATCTCTTTACCAACCATCTACTCATGTTTTTAGTTTCCATTAGTTAATAGTTACTTGACACTCAATATATTCCATGTGCGCCATACTCCCATTCCAAATTCATTCATTTACCATTTACTTCAGTGTGTGACAATACATCATTACATAAAAATAACACATCCAACATACTTATAATTTATCATCATTGCACCATAACAATAAACATCATAACATGCAAACACAACACACCACAACACACCACAACACACAGGTTTAACATGGCTCACCCAACTTGGGCTACATCCACAATGGTTGTCTTCTTATATTAGTCATTAATATTCTTCTTACAACTGCACATTGTGCTACACAATATGCAACAGTAAAATTACCCAAAACTTCCTAGTCATTCTGCAACAATGCGAGCCTCACTCCATCACACCTCAAAAATTCTTCCCTCGCTAAAATCAAATTACCCAAAAATCACTAAGAATTTATCACATGTCGAACCCCTTTTACCGAAAACCCTTTACATATTTATACATAAAAAAAGGGCTAAGATCGTTACAAAGTGAAAAAAATGTCCCAAAAACCCAGCGGTATATAACCGTTTCTTCCTTTTGCAAACCACTATGTAATTCTTCCTTATATCACACACTTTTACTCCTTAAAGTCTGCTCCGATCACGTGCTCTGGTCCATCTTCTAACTGCCTTTTATTCTTTGACTTATTCTGGCGCATATCCCAAAACTTAACAAAACTTATGCAAAATGCCTATCCAACAGGCCCCCAAAACTCACATGTGGTTCATCCCGAGCCACTTAGGCCTTTTTCCAATGCACCATGAATTTTTTGAAGGTCTCTTTCAGTGTCGCGAATTTCTCCTTGACCTCTAGTTCCTTCTGCAAAATTTGGTCAATTGTTTTTGCAATGATCTAATCCTAGATATCCTCAACACTTTCATCAGTTGCATGTTTGATTATCCCTTGAGTTATTTCTAAGGTTGTTATCACTTTGTATGCCTCATATTGTAGTATTTATATGTGTTGTGTATGAGCCTGCTGCTCCACTCTTAGCTGATTCATTTATGAATACAACTTTATCTTCTCGTTCATTATTTTTACCACCTCTCCTGGCGGTAATGTGCCCATCATTTCCTTTAATCTATATTCCTTTTCCTGCGTAGCATGGATCTTCTGGATGATCTCTTGTTGCTCCTTATCCTCACTCAGTTGTTTCTAGACACCCATGGTTTCTGTATACAGTTGAACACACTCTACTTCTAGAGTCTTTATGCTCTCCATCGATGTTGTCATTGTCTACTCCCTTTTCTCCCTCTCTTTAAGTGGAGTGTTTGGTGTCATACGTGCTTCCAGATCAATTATTCATGAACATAATCCCTGGATAGCTTCACTTATCTTCATTAGTTGGTCTTCAACGAGGGCCTCCTTCTATGTTTGATGTTCTAGAAGTTCTTGGTAAACCTTCACGAAGTCCTTCTGCATTCTTTAAACCTTTTGCACAACCTCATTGCACTCCTTCTTAACCTTTTTGTACTCCATCTCCAATGTGACATTTTCTATTGTAACCTTAGCCAACTTGCTAGAGGTCTTCTCTACGCACGAATGCATCTCTTGTGTCACACTCATATGTAATTCCTGCAATACTTCTATTGGCAGTTGTGATAAAACTAAGCCAATGTGGTCTAATGCCCTCGCCCATTCTTGCATCTATGTCGTGGGGAACTCTACTTCCCCTGTCGCTATCTTAATCAATTTGTCTTCTCCTATGACTGTTAATAATTGGGAGATTATTGGCCCTGCGTCCCCAGTCTTGGTAGTGCTTGTTGTTGGTTCCTCCTCTTTATATTGCCCTGATGCAATGTTTGTTTCTTCTAGTGTTTTTCGCAACTTGGCCATCTTCTCCTACATGCATCTGCTCATCTATTCATGTTGTTATGTTGCACGCTGAAATACATGGTCAAAAAATTCTTTCACTTAGTCACCTATCTTCTCCAAATATTCCTCTGTCAAATCCTAGATAGCCACTTGCTTGACGAACTTGTGCTTTGTCCATTGTGGCACAGATCTCCATTGTGGCACATGTATCTCCCATGCACACAACTCAATAGCATATTCACACAATCACTAATCTCTTGGCTCCATCCAAAATGTGGGATATCAAAGAGGTTCATAATTCCGGCCTTCTCCAACCTCATAGCCCACACCTGTGCTTCTATGACTATCATATGAGTCTCAGAACTAATGTACTTCTTCAGGACTTGTTAGGAACTAACTCTGGAAACTTATTCTCATCTGTGATGTCATGATTGACATACTTTAGCGCAAGTATCAAACCTAACACATCCCCTTATACAATTACTCCTCCTAGAATTGGTGGCTTCACAAGTGGATACTTCACATCCTTTTGTAAATTAACATGTTTTGTTGATGGCTTCCTTGAAAATATATAATCCTCGGGGAATCTTGATTCTAAGGACAATGCATCATCTATTTCTTCCATTACAGGTGTCATTCTTGGTTGACCATGTGGTTTCTTTTGTACTAATGTTGAAGCAACTGCTGCATTCGGTGGTGCCATCTTCCTCTACGATATTGGTCTCTACTTCCAACTGGTTCTGAAACTTCAACTTTATAACGTCATCTCTGTAACTTTGTCTCTTCGGCTCTATAACTCTACACTTTATGTGAATTCTAATTGACAATAAAATTCCCCCATAGACCCTATGATTACTTTTATACTTCATCGTTATCTGTTCATTTCCCTTCATGCCTAAACTTTCATCCAATACACTAGTGGTTTTCATTCATTACTTACCTTAATGCTCCATCAACTCCGTATATTTGATGATTTATCCATTTGATTCTGCAATCTGTCAAAATATTATGGTCGATCTACATTTATTGTTATGTGGCTCTACTACTTCGTTGTCATGGTAACTCTTTACTACACATCTTGTCATGTATTGTCTTAAATGATTGTAGTTGTAATCTGTGAAATTTATTCTCTCTACGTGATCTTTCTTTCTTCATCTGTGCGCTCTTTTGTCTACTTCTTTCTCTTCCACGACAATGTCCTACTTTTACTTAACTTCTTGCACTCTTCAACCTTTGACTTCTTCCCTGGACTATTTTCTTTTATTTTTCCTATTTTACTTGCTTTTTCTACCTTTTCTTGCTATAGTACACTATGATACAAGTTAGTCTGCACAGTTCTCCTAGTGCGCAGAAGGACAATCGTCCTTGTATAGTTTCAACTGAATCCTATTCACTAGCCCTTCCACGACTTTTCCATCCAATTGTTCCATCTGAACAACACCTACTTCTTTCGCATATCTGATCACATATGGACCTAGCCAGTGCGTCCTGAATTTCCCAGGGTGTTGTAAGAACTTACTATCATAGAGCAGTACTAGATCTCATGTCTGGAATTTCTTCTACTTGATGTTCATGTCATGCCATGCTTTTTCACGTGCCTTCTGCACTTGTTGATGGAACCCTGCAACAAATCGATCTCCCTCTAATATCAATAACTATGATAGACTTTCTTCTACTATGTCATAATCTAAAGGGTGTATGACTTGTCAACTTCTTGCATGTAGTTCTATAAGACCAAAGAACTGCAGGAATCCTTAAGTCCC
>JZKD02S2354433.1:382516-399919 GCA_000966675.3 Picea glauca | reverse complement strand
GACTGATTTGAAGGAGGAGAACTGGTTTACTGAAGTCAAATAACTCTTGACACCTGAAGAAAGTCCTGAAACAAAGGTTTTGAGGAGGAGCGCTCCCCTATTTCAGCCATAGAAGCGCTGGCGCTCCCCCACAAGGCTTCAGGGAGCGTTATAACGCTCCCCAGCCCCCTCTGAAGGAGAGCTACTCATCTTGAAGGCGTTGGTGCTCCCCTAAAGCTTACCAGGGAGTGCTATAGCGCTCTGATGCCCCTTATAAAGGAGCGCTGCCTAATCTGAGGCAGTAGTTGGCCCGTTGAGGAGAATAAGGGGAGGATCTTTCGAGATTAGGAGGCAGTTGTGCTCAAATTATCGGTTTCATCAAGAGATCCCTGATCTAAGGAGGAGGTTCCCAACTTGTTCTAAAGATAACTCAAGAGGTTAAGCTCCTCTTAACCTATATAAATAGACTCTATGATGGTGGAAAGGGGGAAGAAATGAAGATATGAAACTTATGATCTTGGAGGAAACTCACAGTCAGCTAAAGGAGAGTGATTAGTGAAGCTGCTATTATCCAGGTTGTGGAGCTTTCAGGCAAGGTTAGACAAAGGGGACTTGACGAAGCTGTCACATTTGCATCTACGATTGTAAGTACTGATGTCGTTATTCTCATCAATATGACACGCTTGGCCTGTTTCTTTCTATTTTGTGTCTAATGTCACATGAACTTATCATTAATTGATAGATCTATATTCAAGCTAACATCAATAGAGTAGGAAGTGGTCATATCTTGTGTTGTCCACTGAACTCAGTGAGGAGCAAAGGATTGGAGTGCAACTCGGAGCGTGTAGGGACAAACGTCAATAAAAGGTACTTCTGTCATCCTTCCTTCTCATGTGTTAGTTTAGATAGATTTGAAAGGAAGTCAGTGTTCATGTTAAGAATTTTCTGTCTAGAGTTAGGGTCAAGCTCTTAGAGGCAATCTACCTATCCACAGGGAGATTTTCCTACAACAGAGAGCTGGGGGATATGCCCACTGAAGAAAACGAAATCATTCGATTTCTGAATTCAAAGACCGGAGAAGAGCTAGAAGATCTGAAAATAGAAGACAGGACCGAAACCATCCTCAAAATCAAGAGAATTATGACCAAAAGGGGGTTGATGCTGCAATTGGAGGAGAAAGTCCAGAACATGGACGTCGAAGTTCAAAAAATTTTCAGCAAAATTGATGCTTTGTAGAAGAAAGGTTTTCCCAATTGGCTAGTTTTGAACAATAAGCTAATGACCTTATCTGACTACAAGCATAAGATTTCCATGGTGGCGAAGGATAGTTCCAAGTTCTCGGGAATACAGGGAAGTATTACAGGAAAGGCATTCTTAGAGACTTTGCAGCCAGACCTTAGCATACAACATGAGATCAAGTATATTTTTACTGTCAAGCCGACATTTTCCAAGTAAATAGAAGTGGATGAGATCTACCGGAGAATGCTCAAAATCACCACACCTAGTCAACAAAGGTGGGAGGAGCTGTGGAACTTAATCGAATGATAGATGACGTGTATCATTTGAGTCATCATGCACAACATCCAAAGTCGTGTGAATGACTCACCAACGACCGTCCCAGAAAATCATCATGAAATTTCGACACATCATTAGCAGTTGCTATATTCTTGTATTCTATTATTTAGTTAGCTAGATTTTAGTTTTTCCACATCCTGATCAGTTATGACAGGGTTGTTGTAATTTTGATTATAAATACTTCAAGCTTCGATGTATTGAGGGTTGATCTCATGCCCAAGCAAGTTGAAGCATTGTAACCTTTATCAAGGGATCTACCAATAATAAAAGAGATTTTTTCACATGATTCATGCGTTTTTACTATTGGTGATGTGTTTCTTCTCGTTGTTAATGGTTTTTTCTTTTGTCTTCGTGATCACATGTATTTTCTTGTCAGATCATTTAGAAGGAGTCAAGTTGCGAAACATATTTCATATACTCTATTACAACTTCTAAAGGATTTTATTGTTTTTCTTCTAACAATACGATAAAGAAATTCTCAAATTCTTCTTTACTCTTGTTTTTTATCTCATTTTTTCTACTAACCCATCATTTTATTCATAAAGAATCCAATAGTTTTCATAATCCTTCCCTGTGAGAATATCTTTCCAAAAAATTGTTCTTTGATCTCGAGTTTATAAATACAGACCCCATAGCCCAATGGATGCGTGATTTATATTTCAACCATATTTATAAACAACAAGTGACACTGTCTATTCTTTTAACTAGCCTAAAATTTGAAACTTAAACAAAGATAAATCTTACAGAGAGATCCCTCTCTGAAACTGGAAGGGCTAGATCCCAGTTTCGAAGTGGTTGGATAAGGTTACCTCTGTTAAATTCTTTTTTCATTCTAACAACCTCTGGGGAATTTACAGGGCGATAACATAGTGGCGACCATATTGGGGAAAGAATAAACTTTCTACACCTTTTCTTTCTTTCCGTAGACAAGAAAAACTTTTTCTGAACAAATCATAAAACCTAAATCTATAAAAAACAATGTTTAGAGGTTGTTAAAGTTTGTATATAATCAGTTTAAAAAACCTAAAAAATTAAAAAAATATGATTCCCAAAAGAACCTACACCAGATCCCATCCTAACCTAGAACCTGCGATAGCAGTAGACAACCCGAAAAAATTACTCAAAAAGAAAAACATTTCAGAAGGTTTCGAGAATCATAATCCTCTCCATAGGTCTTTTTCTTTCCCTGAGGAGCTCGTTGATATCCAAGATCTCGAGTTTGACATTTTCTTTGATCAAATCCTTTTTAGAACTAAATCAGACATCTTTCTAAGTGATACAGTCCTAGATCAAGACATCCTACGATCCCATACTCCCGAGAAACCTTTTCCCAAGATCGGAGATTGCCCTCAGCAGTCGGTTGAATTTCATACCTTGACTGTCGCCATAGATTCTATCTCGGTCAGTCCCACATCTTCCACATCTTCAGTTACTTCTCCTCTAATCATACAAGTTGTTGTACAGCCTCCCCCACCAGCTATGGCAACAAGATATGCCCCCTTGGTGTTAGCAGCACCGTTGCATGCTATGCCCCAGGACTATCAGACCAGACTTCCTCAATTCGATGGTTCTAGACCTTTAAACACACAACAACATGTTGACAAAATGAATGATTGCTTTGAACTGCAGGAAGTGGACAAAGCCGATGTTCATATGAGGTTATTTGCACAAAGTCTAACCGGAGAAGTTAAAAAGTGGTTCAAAACCTTGCGTGTTGCTACCATTAATGATATTTTTGGTTTTCATAGGACTTTCCTTGACAGGTGGGAGGTAAAGAAAAACCCTATCTAGATTCTGTCAGAGTATGAGAACATCGGAAGGAACCAAGGAGAGACAGTGCATGATTACTGCACTCGTTTCAACAATCCATACAATGCCATCCCGACTGAAATCAAACCACCCCAAGGTTTGGCATTAATAAAGTTACCTGATGGTTTTGATGCTGACATGTCATATCAATTAAGGGAGAGAAACAAAACAAATTTGGAAGACATGCAAAGAAGTGTCATCAGTGTAGAAGAAAACCTTTTGGCTAAAAGGGCCAGGCAGAGAACAAAAAAGAGGGTCACCATCAAAGAAGAACCTTCTACTTCCTCATCAGATGCCAAATTAGATTCTCTCATTAGAGCTATGGAGAAAATGATGGATAGACTTACCATAATTGACAGGAATCCACCTAGGGAGAACCAAGCCGCCCCTCAAATCAAGAACTCAAACTTTAGAAGAAATCCCCCTCAGATTAAGAAGAGAGATCCTAGAGATCCAAGGGAACAAAGGGGACCTGATCAGTAGATTAGACCACCTCTCTAGGAAAACTATGCTGATGACGGGGAGGCAGTAATTGAGGAGTTTGATGATACTCATATTAATCTAATGGGTGATCGTGATCATGATCATGAATCTATTTTTCTCACCTAGGAAGAACATAAAATCTTTCTCCGATCACAAACAGAGGTAAATGAGGAAGCTGAGAAAAAAAAACAGCAAGCCTTTGAGAATGCTATAATGTAGGTTCACAGGAAGTATAACCTGAGAAGCAAGAAGGCTAATGAGAACTCTCCAAAGAAGGCTGCTAAAACCAAGAAAACCTCAGACAACCTCCCAAAGAAAGTCCCTGGACGAAATGATGTTGAATCTCTTGCACAAAAAACTCCAGAAATTCTTAAGAGAACAAGTCAAATGGAAGTTTCATCAACCATTCAAATAGGTGCACCCCACATAATTTCTATTGATAAATCAGAAGTATAGAGCTTAAATAAAACCATCGCTCCTTTCAGCCTTGAAGGTGAACTGGCTAAATTGAAAATTCCCATTCCCCTATCCAAACTTATGAGCAAGAATGCCTACAGGTCACGTGTGATCAAAGAATTAGCTATTGAACCAGAGATAGGTACAAAGGCCTTAAATTTTGGATCAACAAATTATTTGGATACTGTGAACCTCGCTGATGATCAACCTGAGCTCCTGTTTGGTCCTGAAGTTGATGGTCAAACGGATAATGGTGTCGTGGCCCCTTTCTACATCAGCCTAAACATCCACGATCTGATAGTACACAATGCTATGCTAGATTCAAGTGCCTCTCACAACCTAATTCCCAAAGCCATGATGGAAAAGTTGGGACTCGAGGTCACCAGACCCTACAAAGATTTGCATTCTTTCGACTCCAACAAAGTTAAATGTATATTCCTTATTAAATATCTATGCATCACCTTGGCTCAAATCCCAGCGAAGAGTATGGTGATGGATATTGGCATTGCAGATATTCCCCCCAAGTATGGTATGTTACTGTCAATGTCTTAAGGGGCTAAATTGAGAGGAAATCTACAGCTAGATATGTCTTATGCCACCATTCCGATTTTTTGTCAACAAAGAAGAATTTATAGGGAAACACTAATGAAGTATATGGTCAGTAGATAGGAAAAGCCACACAATTACCCACTATACTCTGCACACTCTGATCTAGATTCTTTTATCCTATACAATGATGGTGACTTTGAAGAACAAATCGCACAACTGGAGGATGATGCACCTGATCCAAAGGATGAAAAGTTAGTTGTCGAAGTAAGAAACCCCAAGATCGAAGAGAATGAAGAGTTGCCAGCAGACTTCTGGAGCATGGATTTCATTGGTGCTGTGAGTAAAGAAGGAGATGGAGCCGGAGTGTGGATGCATAACCATAGATCAAAGCATTCCGAGAATCATTCCTATAAACTGAACTTCCAATGTACTAACAACAGAGTTAAGTACGAGGATTTAATGCTCTCCCTAAAATTATTAAAGAAATTTGGTGCTAATAAAATAATGGTAAGGGGTGATTCTGAATTGATTATCAAGAAAATCAAAGGTGAGTATATTGCAAAACATACCAGACTTAGAGCCTATAGGAATGTTGTTTTAGATGCTCTTCAATGCTTTACTGATATTGACTTGCAGGTAATGCCCAGGGGACAAAATATACTCGCAGATGGAATGGCTACGTCAACAGCTACCTGCAAAATCCCTTTTCGTCCCACTCGCAGGTACACAATGGAGGTGAAGTGCAAACCAATGGTTCCTGACAATATCAGATACTGGCAGGTATTTGGGAGCGACAACCAGATTGAAGACTTCTTACAGGGTAAGAATGAATTCGAATTTACAAATATAAATTTAGAGAATGATGATCATAATGTAAATAGATCTGCTTTTGAAAAGGATAGTGTAAATAATGTAGATTCGGATCAATTGAAAGAAAATGATGTAGAACCGGATGAGTTGAAAGAAAATGAAGAGGATTCTGGCATTTTACAGTTAAAAAATAATGTGTTTCCTGGAGGTTTAGTCCCTTTAGAAGACTTATTTGATTTTAACGACGTTGCGAAAAAACCTAAAATTGAAGCTAGTGGTAAAGAGGTAGAAGACTACAACATAGGAACATAAGAGGAACCCAAGATTGTGAAACTCTCTAAATCACTGCCCCATGAGAAAAAATGCAAATACATCGAATTGTTCAAAGAATATATAGATGTTTTTGCTTGGGGTTACGAGGATTTAAAATCTTATGATACAAGCATCATACAACATAAGATCCCAATAAAAGAAGAAAATAAACCTTTCAGACAGAAACTTATGAGAATCAATCCCAAGTTACTTCCCTTGATAGAGAAAGAGATTAAAAAGATGTACGATGCCAAAATCATAGTTCCTTTAAGATTTTCCAAATGGGTTTCTAATTTGGTTCCAACCAGAAAGAAAACTAGCGAAATCAGGCTTTGCATTGATTTCCAAAATCTGAACAAGGTCTCCCTAAAAGACAATTACCCCTTGCCCAAAATGGACCATATCTTACAAAAGGTAGTTGGGGCCAACAAAATTTCTTTACTAGATGGTTTCTCAGGCTATAACCAGGTTCTTGTTCATCCAGACGATCAGGAGAAGACAACTTTTACCAAACCTTGGGGAACCTTCATGTATGTGAAGATTCCCTTTGGTTTGATGAATGTCGGTGCCACCATTTAGAGAGAAATGGACATTTCTTTCATGGATGAACTGGGCAGGTTTATAGTCATATATATGGATGATGTGACAGTCTACTCCAAATCTAACGATGAACACTTACAACACCTCAAATGAGTTTTTGAGAAGTGCAGAAAATTTGGGATCTCATTAAATCCAAAGAAAAGTCTTTTCGATTTAGAAGAGGGCAAGCTGTTGGGGCATATAATATCTAAAGATGGAATTAAGATAGACCCCAACAGAATAGAATCCATATTGAAAATAGATCATCCCAAGAACATCAAAGAGTTACATTCATTTATCGGTAAAATAAATTTCTTGAGAAGGTTCATACCCAACTTGGCCTAACTTCTTAGGAATATCACCAACATGTTGAAAAAAGATACCAAAATAAAA
The DNA here is from genome assembly GCA_000966675.3 of Picea glauca. Classification (NCBI taxonomy): domain Eukaryota; kingdom Viridiplantae; phylum Streptophyta; class Pinopsida; order Pinales; family Pinaceae; genus Picea; species Picea glauca. The sequence continues at coordinate 392,974 of JZKD02S2354433.1, read as the reverse complement.
TGGAACCTCGAGGCCAAACAATCATTTGAACAGGTAAAGAACGCACTCACCCAAGCCCCAGTTTTGATCAGCCCAGACTACACCAAAGATTTTTACCTTTTCTCTTTTGCATCTGAGTACACCATTGCTATTGTACTGTTGCAGAAAAACAATGAAGGGTATGAACAACCCATAGAATTTTTCAGCAAGTCCCTGAGAGACGTGGTGCTTAATTATAATATAATGGAGAAGATTGAATTTGCCCTGGTGAAGGACATACAATACTTTTGAGTCTATATTCTCCATTCTCACAAAATTGCCTACGTCCCTAACGCTGTGGTGAAGGATATCTTCACTCAAGATAATATGGATGGGAGGAGAGGAAAGTGGATAGCTATTATTCTAGAATACGACATAGAAATAAAACCCACTAAATTGATCAAAGGTCAAGGTTTGGCCAAACTAATGGCTGAATATAACTTCCATGCTTTAGATATTAATTTCTTGGTTGCAGTTGATGAACAGGAAGAGCAGGTGACTCCAAACGTTAAAGAGGTATTTCTGAACTCTCCGTGGTACGTAGACCTCATTTTTGTACTTCACAACTTACAAGCTCCTCCTGGTTTGACCAAAACTAAAGCTAGGTTTTTGAAATTGAAAGCATTGAAATTCTATATTCTAGAAGGTAACCTCTTTTGGAAAGATCTTGGTGGTATATTAATCAATTTCTTTCTTAAAGATGAATCTGACAAAGTGTTGCAAGAGTTTCATGCAGGGGATTGTGGCGGTCATCTAAGCTGGAATACTATAGCAAATAAGATTCTCAGAGCTGGTTTTTACTGGCCCACATTGTTCGCTGATGTACACCAAAGGGTCATCTCGTGCCACAAATGCCAGGTTTTCGAAGGAAAAAGGAAGCTTTTGCCTCTGCCCCTAAAACCTATATCGGTCAAAACCCCATTCCAGCAATGGGGCCTAGAATTTATTGGTGAAATTCATCCAGCCTCTTTCGGTCAACATAAATGGATCCTCACTGTCACAGACTACTTCACAAAGTGGATTGAGGCGATACCATGCAGGCAAACTACTGACTCTGTCATCATTAAATTCTTGGAAAACAATATTTTATCTTGTTTTGGTTGTCCTAGAAAAATTATAACTGACAATGCAGCGACCTTTAGATCCAAAAATCTTATTGAGTTTTGCAGCCAGTATCACATCACTCTGGGACACTCCACCACCTATTACCCTTAGGAAAATGGGTTGACAGAGTCCTCAAATAAAATTCTGGTGAATATCCTCATGAAAACATTAGAAGAAAACAAGAAGTCCTGGCATAATAAGCTGGTTTTTGCACTTTGGGCTGACAGATTGAGCACTAAAAGAGCAATTGACATGTCCCCACATCAATTGGTATATGGTACTGAAGCAATTTTTCCTCCTTCTCTGGGAGTTCTAGTCATGAAACTATTGCAAGAGGCTCAGACAGATCCAAATGATATTCAAAGAAGAATCAATCAAATGATTCACTTGCAACAATCCATAGAAGAAGTATACAGCATGACCTAATTAATCCAGGAATATATAAAAAAGATTCATGAAAAAAGAACCAAGGAAGACAATTTTGAATTGGGTGATCTAGTGTTAAGATGGGACTCCATAAATGAGGACAAGAGAAAACGTGGAAAGTTCGATAGTCTATGGAAAGGAACTTACACCATTCAGGATTACAGAGGGAATAATGCTTTTCTGCTAGATAGAAATGATGGATCAGACCTGCCAAGTGGACTTGTAAATGGCAGGATGTTGAAGCATTACTTTCCGCCTCAATAGAAATATCAACAATCCATTTCCATTGTACATACCATTTTCTTTATTTTTCAGTTATGTGTTGGTGCTACCGGTCAAATGTTTGAAGCCTATAGAGAAGGCCCTAAGGCATTGGTCAGTACCACCAAATTTTTTAAAATAAGAAAGAATCAATTAGCAGAAGGAGCTCTGAGAGAAAAAAATTTCAGGATATCAGAGAGCAGGTTCTTGGCACTTCACAAGGAGAGTACCATCCCTAGGTGGAGCCACTGTTATAACCCTATAATTTATAGAATCAAATGATAACTTAAAATTCATTCCTTTATTGTAATGAAGGATGCAAACGCCGTTTCATTCTGCAAATTGATTTGAAGAAAAAGAAAAGAAAAATGAGAAAAGAATAAAATTGGGCATAAAAGAAAAATAAAAGCCCCATGCAATAACAATGACTTGGCTCGTAATGTTCAATCATGGTCAAGTCCTTTTAAATTGATGTTGATAGGAATAGTGAATATGCTTGACTAAACTGTTTAATATTAGTCAAGTTGATAGGTTAGCTAGTGAATAAATTTGACCAAACCACCTAATCTTGGTCAAATAAGCCTAGGGTAGAATATGTTCTTAGTCCAACAGTTTAATTTGGGCTAAATGTTGTAGATGAGTAGGCAAGAACATAGGTTAGTTGATTTGGTTTCAATAAAACATGCATGATGGTCAAGTCAGGTTCATGTCCTGATGTTTGAAAGTGTGTTTATCCAACCCCATGGTGTCGAGAAACAAAGAAAGCAGGGGAAAAAAATGACAAAAAGAATTAAGCCTTAGTTCCCACTGCTTATGCGACTTCGCACTGACAGATTAAAGTTTGAGAAAGAATCCACATCTGAAAGGCCAGTGCCTAGATCTACGGCCGAGATGTAATTCTGGACCCCCCATCCGTTCTTCTTTTAATGGAGGGGGGGGGGGTCTGGAATGTTGGTTAACATGAGTGCTTAGATCTACGGTCCAGAAAGCGGCACACAGATGACTGACTGACAAAGGATTTTGGACCCCCCCGACCCTTCTGCCTTTAAAGGTGGGGGGGCTTCTAGAATGAAGTGGTTTTTCCAGGCGATCCCCACCATAACATGACATACATTGATTGCATCAGAGCCTCTCCGATCCAAAACCACTCACCATTTACCACCCTTCTGACATACCACCATCGCTTGGTGACATTAGACTCCACTACCTCCCCCTGCGGGTCCCGTCTCATAACTCTGTTAGTTCTTTTCCCTTTGGTCACCCGTCACAAACCACCTCAAATCTACCTTTTCCCCAATCAGTGCATCCCACGTCACCCTGTCACACCCTTCATCTTTTCTTCACCTGCTCACACTTCAAATGACCCATTGGCCATTTATTACTGGCTACCTATCCATTAGCCTACGGACCTGTCATCTGCGCCCAACGGATACCCATTCACTCAAAACCATCCTCATTTCTGCCATTTGCACATTATTCATTTTCTCCACACACCAGCCGATCCTTTTCCACTTTGTTGATCCAGTCGTTGACCTAACCATAGCCATCACCCGCTAACGTTTTATGTTTAAATTGCCGATATTTTTTGCAGTGATGGCGTCCAAATCTAAAAGAGAAGAAGTCGAGGAAAATCTGTTCCTCCCACCTTCTATCGACCTCGACAAGATCCCATTAGCCGACAAGGATTACTTAATCTCAGAGACAACGTGTGAATTTGACTTTGCGGAGTTACAATCATGGTTTAAAGATACATTCATAGATCAAAGCGATGAAATTGGGATCTAGGAGTCCAATCTTCCTCTTTATCTGTTTCCGCAAGTCCACCACTTCCTCAAATTTGCTCTAAAATGTCAAGCTCATTACGTCCCTAACTAGAGAACAATGGTTTCTTCATCCAGAGAAACTATTTTCTCCATCATGCCAAACACCATTGATCAGATGCTACAGATACCTAGAGCTGATTCCCCATCCCCTTTCAACTTTGAAATTCTAACAGAGTTGTATCAGAATTTGTCTTTTCCCCAAAGGGCCGAAATTTTTGAGCTTTTCCTCCCGCAGGATGCTCATCTCCCCAAGACAAATCCCCCATACCCTTCTTCCCTGTTCTCAGAAAGAGGAAAACAAGTAATTTCATCACTCTGTTCTCTACTTGGATATTTTTTGGACGAGTGGATAGACAAACCTATATTAGGTTTCCTATCCATTTTCTCGGCTGAGGAAAAGGCTACCATCCAGTTCGACTACAACACTTTCCTAACAGAGAATATCCATGATCATCTTTCAAAATTTTCCACAGAGGACATGTTCTGGTATTCCTCTATACTCTGCTACAAATTCTAAAGGATTTTACTGTTTTTTTCTAACAATACGATAAAGAAATTCTTGAATGCTTCTTTACACTTGTTGTTTATCTCATTTTTTTCTGCTAACCCATCATTTTATTCATAAAGAATCCAATAGTTTTCATAATCTTGCCTTGTGAGAATATCTTTCCAAAAAACTGTTCTTTGATCTCGAGTTTATAAATACAGACCCCATAGCCCAATGGATGCGTGATTTATATTTCAGCCATCTTTATAAAAAACAAGAGACACTGTCTATTCTTTTAACTAGCCTAAAATCTGAAACTTAAACAAAGATAAATCTTACAGAGAGATCCTTCTCTGAAACTGGAAGGGCTAGACCTAGTTTTGAAGTGGTTGGATAAGGTTACCTCTGTTAAATTATTTCTTCCTTCTAACAAACTCTGGAGAATTTACAGGGCGATAACATCCTCAAACCCCCCCCTGATACCACTTGTTAGGATCTTTAAAGCCACAGATTAATTTTGCAACAGAAAAACCAAAGAAAAAACCATACACAAATTCAATCACACAGGAGACAATAGTTTACATGGTAAAAACCTCCTTCACCTCATGAGGGAAACATCCATAGGACAATGGCAATGCCATTCTTATTGTTCAATAAACCGAAGATTACGACCAGCAGCCTGGAGAGGGTTTGAATCCCTGGCTCAATATTTGTCTTTCAAGCACACATATTTAAACAATTCTCTCATGGTTACAATGAAACTAACATTAATTATACATTCTAACTAAGGTTGCCTTATCTCAACAAATCCCCACATCCTGTGGGGATTTGTTGTCACCATTTCAACATTTTCAACTTCCAATTTTCCAAGAAATCAATAAAGGCATCATCATTAAATCATCCAAGACATATATGTTGTGCACATTTTCATTGAAGCACAGGGTCCATCCTTTATTGGCCAACTATTTACAATAATCTCAAGACCAAACAAAGAATTTCTTTGCAAATTGCAATCGCTAAAAGGAACATAAGAAAAACATGCAAGTCCACATTTATCTTACCAATTGTTACAAGGGAAAAACTCTCCATGGCCAAGGGTAAACCATAACAGACAGGTATGACTGCAGAAATCAACTCAATTCCAACATGTGTTATATAAACTAATGTGCAATACGAGGAAGAAGCCTACCTCGATCCAATCGTTTGATGTCGTTCCACCGTTGAACACTTTGACCCAAAGATTTACACCTGCAAGAAGCTCTCAACAAACAAGCGATGCAAGTATATAGTGACAATATATAAAATGAGTTAACACATCAGATAACAAAATCCATTAATAAACATTACAAACATTCCCATGGATAATAATCACATATTTTCAGGATATCGATAGGACGGGAAATGAGTATTTCTATTAATAATTGATCAACAGAAGTATCAACATTACAGACTTCTGTGTTGGCACGATTCGAAACCAAGAAACCAAGTTCCTTCCAACTGGGTCTCCACCACTTCAATGCTCCACCAAAGGCAAGATCATAGCAAAGAGGTAATGAGGTCTGCTCGAAAATAAGGAAAGAGCTTGGGGGCTGAACATCGTGTTCAGACTTGAGGGACAAAGGGATGCAGACTCAATATGAAGTAATTTCTCCAGAGTAACTTTGCTCTCAAAGTTGAATGCTTTCTCCCCTTTTTCCATAGCTCGAAATTATGCTCTTATAGCCTCTAGAATGCAACTGAAGGGCCGAGTCAAAACGTTTATAGTATATGGAAGGCCAAAGATCAAAGATATTTTGTCATGACATGGAAACCCGACCTCATTTTGTATTTTCTGGCACAAATCCTGATATACGTGAGATGTAGTGGAGAAGCAAACGTATACGCATATTGCATAGCAGTTAGGGAGCATATATGTGGAAAAATATATAATTTTGGCTCTGGATTTATAAAAAGGGGGTTGATAAGTCTGCATAGGGAAATGGAAAAAAGGCCCTCTATGCAAGATAGAAATGGTGAGGAAAATATTGCTATAACAGATGCCCCCTAATGTGTGAGATCAGAGGAGTATCTGTGATGGCCGAAATACATTTTAAATAACCCAGAAGTGGAGTGGTAGAGAACCAGTTGGACGAACTCAATTGCTTATTACATTATGTACTGACTTTGCATACATGGCTGGCAAGAATACAATGCAGATCCATGCGGAAAATATACCAACAAGTGTTCATGGCCATGAGTAGGGAAGTATAAATATGGTTACATGTCAATAGTTGTCATAGTCACAAACAAGGCCTAGTGAAACCAGTCTTAAAATCAATTTGAATATATCTGTATACCAAGGAGTACAATCTAATCTCCCATGATCGCTAAAGTCAAATAGGTACTGGTCCAATGAAATGGAAGCAACAACTCAGGAAAGCTGCATCTATAAAGTGATGTCTTCAAGTCTTCAATACAATCCACCAATAGTGCAAGTCTACATCATGTGAATAAATGAGTTGAGGTCGAACATGCTGAGACATCGTTTGATTACCGGTCATTGAGGTATATCGTTAAAAAACATGAGACAACCTACCAATGATGAAAGTAGGTATTAAAGCACCAATTACATCTCTACAAATGTGAATAAAGGAGATGGTGTCGAACACTTGAGAGATCCATTGATTAGTAGACATTGATGTATTCCCATCGGTCAATGGAAAGAGAGCCTACCACTAATGAATTCAAGCCTAAAGGTACTCATAAAACTCTAGGTCTTGTATCTAGAATACATGAGATGAAGTTGATGGAAAGAGACCCGCTGAAAGGAGAGCATTAAGGCATCTCTCATCAGTCAGCACGAGGAACAAAGCAAGAGCTTAATAATTTGGTGGAGATCAAACGAAGAACATGTTCATGAACCAACAATCCCGTGCGTCTTTCCCATGTGCCAAATGCAAGAGGTACACGAAAAAGACCCTCTGAATAGCAGCCAATGATGAAAATTGCTGACAAAGGCGAGGAAACCACCAATAAGGCTAATGGCATCCAAGACACTACACGAATCCCAAAGTGTGAATAGATTTCTTTTCATCGAACACAAGGGAAACCACCTTGTCAACGACCCATGATGAAATGTCGATTGGTGGGTTCAAGGTGACCTACCAATGATGAAATTAGGGCTAGGGTGCATCATAAGACCAAAGTATCATGTGATTCTGAGACAAACTGAGGGTATGGCCGACATGCAAAGTCAAGATTTTTGAGGAATGGACGACATAGGTTGATAGACTTCCTTTGAACAAGAGCATGAGAAATATGGTGGAATCTGACAACATAGACTTAATGATGTGACAACTAGATGCAGAAGGCATCCATAATGTTCTCTATAGTGACTGGAAGATTAACCAGTCGGTAGAGAAAATTTTGTAATGAGATCAACTTCCTAAGGCCATGCTAAACCCAAAATTATGATGATGCAAGGACTCAATAACTTTTTGCTTTGTTCAAAGGTGACATGACTGTTGCAAATTACAATATAGTACTCCCTTCCATCCTGTCTTTTTTTGTTTTTTCATAACAAGTGAATGCTATGATACAGAGGAGGGAATGATTGTCGCAAGTAAGAAAAACTAGTTCCAATAGTGGAACGTACCTATTCTCAATGCAAGGAAATGCATGCGAGAGATGGACACTCGGGGTGATGTTCCTTCCAGGATATAGGGTGTCAAATTGTGAAGGATATAAACAAGGCTTTGCTTGGTTGAGGATGCAAACTGCTTGGGCCATGGTTTATAATGCAAAGCGAGAACCAGCTAAAGGCTCAATACTACAATCAAGGGCATGCGATGCAATCACAATTTAACGCCAAAAAATTTCCTTTTTATATCTTTTAGTCTACTTGGTGTGAAAAGGGGGTAAACTTGTGCCAAATAGACTTCTTTTCAAATCCAATTTACGAGTGTGAAAAAGACAAGTTCACTCTGCGATCTTTTCTAATTTTGATAGCGAGTCAGAAAAGAGCTTAACTATGACTCATGATCTTTCAAATCCAATTTTAACGAGTGTGAAAGGGACAAATCACTCGATGATCTTTTCAATTTTTAATAATGAATCAGAAAAGAGCATAACTAAGACTCATGACCTTTCAAATCCAAATTAAAGAGCGTGAAAGGAACAAATTACTCGGCAATCTTTTCCCTTTTTGAACGAGTCGTAAAAGGGCTTAAATTGGACTCATTTGGAATATTCTAGGCGGAAATCCATGGGGGAGGCCAAGGCTCCCGTACCGATCTTCTATGGAATGTTAGTATCTTACGAAGAACCGAAACAAGCTCGGGAAGACCCAAAGCTCTCCAAGTCGAGGAGGGAAAAATGCTAATGGAGGTTATCGTCTCCGTGTTATATCAGATAATGTCTCTTCCTGGAAAATACATAGGCAGAGGCATTGGATACAAGACCATCCCAATCAAAGGGAACCTCGTCAATATTTGGTGGGAGAGAACTCGGGAAGAGTAAAACTCTCTCTTGTTTAGAAGGTGAAGTAATAGAAATGCTAAGGACATGGCATAGAAGGTGTAGAGCCAGGACCAAAATATTGGGATTGACCAAAAATTTCATTGGCGCAACTGCTTCCTTAGACTTGTCACTCTCCAAGAGAAGAGTGGGGTCGATCGAATATTGCATCAATACAACCACTTCATCAACCATTGGTTGAATAAGATGTGAGACAAGAAGGTTGAGAGGTGCATCACCCCAAAAAACATGAGTGTTATCGGTCGAAGATTGCATCGACACGACCATTGGTTGAACAAGATGCGAGACAACAAGGTCAAGAGACGCATCACCCTCGAACATAGGATAGGTGTTGGTCAAATATTGCATTGACACAACCACAGGTTGAACAGGATGTGAGATAACAAGGTCAAAGGACGCATCAACCCCTAAAGAAAAAGAGGTGTCAATCAAAGATTGCATCGACATGATTGTTGTAGCAACCGAAGAAGGAATGGAGTGTTGTGAAACCATAGATGCCTCAGAACCCAAAGGGCCCTTAGGTGAGCCTCATGCTTCTAGTATCCCAGCAGTAACATGACACAAACGAGTAAGGTGACTTCCTTCACAAGTCCTGCAAAAGAATCTAGGCTTACATCTGAGACATATAGGATTATCAACTATATGAGTGCCCCCAACATGACTTGCAGTGGTTGGTGACATGCTCCCAGAATGACTTGCAGAGGATAGTAGAAAATATCCAACATGACTAGCAGAGGTTGGTGATGAATCCCCAACATGACTATAAGAGGTTGGTGATGGATGTGCAGTGTGACTAGCAGTGACCAAACATGTGCCCCTAGCATGACTTGCAATGGCTGGTTGCAGATCTTCAACATGACTTGTAGAGGTTGTCAACCAATCTCCAACATGACTAGAAGAGGTTGGTGATATAATTCTAGTATGACACACAATGACTGGACTTGTGCCCCCTACATGACTTACAGTAGCTGGTTGCAAGTCTTCAACATGACTCATAGAGGTTGTCGACCAATCTCCAACATGACTAGCAGTGGTTGGTGATATAATTCCAGTATGACACACAGTGACTGGACTTGTGCCCCCAACATGACTTGCAGCAGCTGGTTGCAGGTCTTCAACCTGATTTGCAGAGGTTGTCAACCAATCTCCAACATGACTAGCAGTGGTTGGTGATATAATTCCAGTATTACACGTAGTGACTGGACTTGTGGCAGTAGTGAATTGTGGCATTTGAGTCCAAGATGCATGGAAAGATTGATTTTGAGAAATTGTAGGCCAGGAAGGATCCTGGTTTACACCCTGTCCCTATCCGGCAGGATAGTATCCTCCTCCATACTGATTCAAAAAGGGTTGTAAGGGCATCGACACTGAGGAATCTACTTGCGAAGAGAAAGCGACATGACAAGGGTTACTCATGTGAGGATATATGATGTCCCCAGATGAAGGAATTTCGTGAGGGGGTTTGCCCATACTACAAAAATAACTTCGCACAAATGAAACACTAGAGGATAGATGGAGGTCATCCATGGGAAAAGTGTTCATAGGAACCGACATGGCGGAAGAAGGATAGGTTGACGGAGTGTAATAAGTAGAATGATTGCATAGTTGGGCACTTATTTCTTGCGTAGTGGATTCATAGGAAGGAAGATTCCAACCTCCTACCATAAGAGGTGTTTGAGGGATATGACTCCCACCAAATGGAGAGGGATACGAAGGAGGCATCATGCCCATAGACCCAAAACTTGTATTCACATAAGGAGGTGAGACAGAGGATGGTAAGTGTGAAGAAATATCAGACATACCATGAGAAAAATGATTAGAGAC
>JZKD02S2354433.1:326474-339471 GCA_000966675.3 Picea glauca | reverse complement strand
AAATTTAAAGGTAAAGGTGAATCCATTGAGGAGCCTATTGAGGTTATAGCCAAAGCCTTTTTTCAATGGAAAGATAAAGGTAAAGGTAAATCCATTGAGAATCCTATTGAGGTTATCAACATCAAAACTCCCCCTGACAATCCCACTTTCAAAATATTGATTAGACAACTCAGGGATGATAGAAAGGAAGTTTCCCATTTGAAGGCAACAAGCTTGACTGAGAGAAGAAATATGAAGGAACTCATGGACATGTACAATGAAACCCTTGATTTGGAAAAGTTTACAACAAGAAGATTCTTTCCTCTTCATAGGCAACTTAAGACTCTGTATAGGAAAAACAGAAGCATTCAATACCAAAACAAGAAGCTCAATGAATAATTGAAGCCCTTCAAGAATGATTTGGCCCAGAGGAACTTAAGTGTTCTAGTACAAGCTGCAATAGAAAGAGATGAACCTGTAGTAGAGAAGAGTACCCCTACTAAATAAAGATATTTTTCCATGACAGAGGGAAGGTCTCTTGCAACAAGGAGGAGTTCTTGTTGGCACAGGGGCAGACCCAGGGTTCAATGCTACAACAACACACCAACAAAACCCTAACTACTGGCCCTTTCGGCAACACCTGCGAAGAAAATGAAGTCTCACCCGAGGTAGAGGTAGGGGTGGTTGCAAGAATCAGATGTCTGCAACCTTAGCTGGGACATAGACCTGTGATTCTAACACTTAACAGAGCACTTAGCAGTTAATCTTCATCAATATTCAGTCTTATTATACTTCGTAGATAGCACAGATCATCGCAACATTTACTTAGATATAATATCTTTCAGCACTTAGTAACAGTAAACAGATCAGATCCCGTAGATCAACACAAAGCATATTCATACATATCAGAGCTTACATTCATTCATAGCTCATAAGCATAAAGCATAAATATATCTATCTAAACACATCAAAGCACTTAGCAAAGGAAGAGACAAGCACATCAAGTTGAGACACGGAGCACAACACACAGATTTACCATGGTTTACCCCCACCATGGGGCTACGTCCACAAAGTCTTGTTCTTTATTAATGTCTTCAATTGGTTACAACTTAAAGCATCCAAACCTTATTGCGCACAGGACAGAAGATTTGTGCAGCTCGCTAGATCCTTATTCCTTGCCTTACAACACAAAGCCTTCTACAGTTTCTCACACGGACTTGCACTCAGCTTTGCAAGTCTTACACAAAATGCACAAAGCTTTACAATACTTGATCACATAGATCCAACTTTTAGCACTTTAGCCAACTTGCACTAAGCAATCACCAAGTTCACTAAGCAACAAATTCTCTACTAATTCTTACATTGCCTATCTATTTATACATTACAAAAGTGGGCCTAAGCGTGGGTGAACCCACAGGTCGGAATCCTTTCCCCATTACATTAACCCAAAACCCTAAAAGGACCCAAAAAGGGGTCTAGCTTCCACGATTTCCACTTCATGTTGCGCTTCATCTTTGACAAGCTGTCGAAGTCCCAAAAATGGTGAAATATGACTAAGTGTTCCTCAAAACTTGGTCAAGGGCCAACATGCACCCAACACTCACCTGTGACTCGTCCCGATTCACTCAGGTCTGGGTAACTCTGTCTCAAAGGTCTCAAGATACTTTGACTTGTCTCTGTGCTACTGCTTCTTGCTCAAAAAACTTCTGAACAACTGCTTCGTTGATAGGTCCTTCTAGCTGCTTCTCGATTGTAGCAACTACTTGTTCAAGTAGTGTTCCTTGGCCTTCAATTTCTTCAAACAATAGGTAGGCCACCTCCTGGCTCGGCTGGAGTTTCTGGGTGACTTCCATCACTCTGTCTGCGTGGTAAGAATGATTTTCTGGGCAATGCATTGTTCCTGGGATCTCTTCATCCTCTCGATGGGTGACAGGAGCTTGAGTTGCGCCAGTACTGTATCGGCTTGCTGCTTTGCTTCTTGGAGTTGGGACTTCAATTTCTTCAACTCTGGGTCTTTATATAGTTGTTCATATATCTGTGTGCTTCTGCTACTTAGCTGTTTACATTATGTAGCAAGTTTTTTAATCCTCTCAACTGCATTTTGAGCATTCAATTCTCGTTGGTCGCGCACTTCTTGCGGAGTCTGTGGTATGGTCTGAAGCTCTAATTCCACGAACCTTTGTTGAAGTTGTTGAATAAATTCAACCAGCTTCGTTACTTGGTGCTCTGTGGGCTCTTTGGCCTTCTGCTCTAAGTCAATCACAGAGTGAAATTCTCTGTTGACTACTTCTTCAATTCCTATCTGCTTTGCGAGCAACTGCTCTTTCTCTTTTTGGATCTTCTCCCTGTCTTCTTCAAATTTTGCTTGGAGAGCATTCTTCTCTTGTTGCACGATTTGATGTTGTTCAATAAGTTTCTCCTGTGCTTTCTTTAGAGCCTGGGTGGCCTGTTCTTTTTCTTCCTAAGCATGTCAAAGATGTACTTATACTGTATCAACAATTTTGTGGAGCTGAATTGAATCTTCTCCCACTTCTGTTGTTCCTTCTGGCAGAGGTGCAGTAGAGGTTGTTCGGCTAGACTGGAGTGCTTGTTGTACTCCCTCGAGTGCGATCTAAATATGGCTATACATTTTTTCTTGCTTCGCCTCCTACTTCTCTATTATTTTCTTTGAAGCATCATTGACCGCTACAACAATGAAATCAAAATCATCCAATGTGAGGGTAGCTCGTATCTTGGTTACAGGGGTTCTTGGTTTCTTTCTAGAGGAAGATTTCAGAGGTGAGACCTTCCTTTTCTTCGATGAGTATTCTTCATCGTGAGGTGGTGGTACTTCTAATCTTTTGGTTTCTGTACCTTCTTCATCATCACCTTCTTCATTTGGTGTAATGGAAGCCATCCTTATAGATAGGTTGTGAACATCCTGGACTTCTTCAATCTTCTTCGTCAACTTTTCTTTCTGATTTCATGAACGTTGATCCATTTATTATGGCATGATCCAATGGTCTGGTAGTGATATTTTAATGCTTTTCTTCCCATTCGGGGCGGAATTAAAATGGGTCTATCGGTCGAACGACTATATTTCTTCGCCACAACGAAGTGCCATATGTCGTTGTTCTGGTATCCCGACGAAGCTCAATTCCTGTGATTTTTCCTTCTACAAAGTTCCCTGTGGAATCTTCTGTAACTTTTCAACCTTATATCTCTTCTTACTTAGCTTCCTATCCTTCTTCCCAGTGAGCTTCGTCTCAATCATCCTTTTTTCATTCCGATCCTTATCCTCTCTCGACATAGTCACGTCGCGATGTTGAGATTCTTTCTTCGGATCCAAGGGTAATACACCTTCTTCATATGGATTAGGTATTTCAGTCTTCTATGGTTCCTCTAATGCACTTATATATTCTACATCCAAGTCCCAGGTGTTTAATAGATTATATCTGTTCTCTTGTTCTTCCATCAAGTAGGTGATCTTTCTAGTCATAAATTCCATGATTTCTTGCTTCTTTTGTTCTAGGGATTCCTTTTCTTCTTTTCTTTGGATATGGTCTTTTCAATCCAGATATTTCCTAACAAAGTTGTAAATGGGGAATAGTCCTCAATAAATTTAATAACTTCAAATTCTTCCTCCGTTGAAGCTCCATGGGTACTCATAGCTATCCGGGTAATCCTGCCGCATAGGGTTACCATTTTTCCTTTAAACTATCATATTTTTCCTAGTGAAGGAACCATAACAGGCCTTCCTAGGGTTTCCCAAGTACTTTCTGTCATAATTTTCATCTATGTTTCCTCATCCAGAGAATAGTCAATGTCAAAGTCTCTTATTCTTACTTCGATTTTCTCCTTTTCTTTGAAGATCTCTGACAAACTGGCATCTTTATGTTCATCCAGGGTTTCTTTCATTTTCAACAACATAATCTCTGATTCTTTCTGGGTTTATTCTATAATATTAGTCTCTTGATCTCCTTCAGGGTTTGTTTTCTCCCTATTCATCTTTTCAAGTCTAGCAATCATTCTAGGGAAATCCAGTACTTCATGGTCCATAGCCTTACAATATAGGCAACTAGGGTTTCTCCCAAGGCATTCCTTAGCAAGATGTCCTAGTCTTCTACAACTGTAACAAAGAGTTAATCCTCTCTTTCTCTTCAATGATCCCCAACTTTTCTTATACTGCGCGTTAGGATCATAATGGCGAACTTGCAAAAATTTCTTTCTAGGATCCTGCATCCATTGGTTAGTCCAAAAATTCTTTCTATGCATAGGTATAACATATCTATCATTATTCTTATCATATCTATTCATATCAAATGGTCTATCATCTAATAATGTCGTAGTTTTCAAGCTAGGACAAAATATATCAAGCATACCTAAATCCATACTTTAGAAACAAAAATTTTCACCTCTTTTACTTCTACAGGGCACAAAGATTAACTATTCTTACCTTTATTGAAGCACATAGCTTACAAATCTTACTTATTTTCTTTAGTATCAACCTATTTTCTTGTAGATATGAATTTTTTCCTTCAGATCTGTCCTTCCTTCTTCAGCACAGAGCTTTTTAGATCAAGTGGATCACTGCGCACTAGGGCATAGATCCATGCATAGAGATTTTACAATTTCAGGATGAATCTTTGCACAAAGCTTCTTCTACTCAGTTCCCAGCAATCACAGTTTCAGGTGCTGGCAACGGAACCATTTGTTGGCATAGGGGCATACCTAGGGTTCAACGCTACAACAATGCACCAACAAAACCCTAGCTACCGAACCTTTCGGCAACACCTACAAAGCAGATGAGGTCTCACCCAAGGTAGAGGTAGGGGTGGTTGTAGGACTCAAATGTCTGCAACCTTAGCTGGGACACAGACCTATGATTCTAACACTTAACAGAGAACTTAGAAGTTAATCTTCATCAATATTCAGTCTTATTATACTTCGCAGATAACATATAGCATCACAACATTTACTTAGATCTAAGATCTTTCAGCACTTAGTAAAAGTAAATAGATCAGATCATGTAGATCAACACTAAGCATATTCATACATATCAGAGCTTACATTCATTCTTAGGTCATAAGAACAAAGCATAAATATATCTATCTAAACACTCAAATCACTTAGCAAAGGAAGAGACAAGCACATCAAGTTGAGGCATAGAGCACAACACACAGATTTACCGTGGTTCACCCCCACCCTGGGGCTACGTTCACAAAGTCTTCTTCTTTATTAATGTCTTCAATCAGTTACAACACAAAGCCTCCAAACCTTATTGCGCACAGGATATAATATCTGTGCAACTCGCTAGATCCTTCGTCCTTGCCTTATAGCACAAAGCCTTCTATAGTCTCTCACAAGCACTTGCACTCAGCTTTGCAAGTCTTACACAAAATGCACAAAGCCTTACAATACTTGATCACATAGATCCAACTCTTAGCACTTTAGCCAACTTGCACTAAGCAATCACCAAGTGCACTAAGCAACAACTTCTCTACTACTTCTTACATTGCCTATCTATTTATACATTACAAAAGTGGGCCTAAGAAAGGGTGAACCCATGGGCCGACATCCCTTCCCCATTACATTAACCCAAAACCCTAAAAGGACCCAAAAAGGGGTCTAGCTTCCATGATTTTCGCTTTGCGTTTCGCTCCATATTTGAAAAGCTGTCGAAGTCCCAAAAATGGTCAAATATGACCAAGTGTTCCTTAAAACTTGGTCAAGGGCCAATAGTGCTATATTAAGAAAGTAGATGAAGGGTATGACATATCTAGTTTTGAGGGTGGTTTCTTTTACAAGATTGAAGTGTTCAGGGAGGTAGAATATTTTCACCTATACATGAATTTACAGGCTCCTATTCCACCAGCTAAGATTTTTTGTGTTTTTGAAAAGTGGTTGCATCACATAGAAAAACACAAAGATTTCATAGTGCCTCACACTATAGAATCGCCTACACAGACTTCTCTGTGACTGCGCTACCAAAGGTGCTATGGAATCTACAGAGCATGTTTTCAAAAAGGGGATATGGAATCTACAGAGTATCTTTTCAAAGGGGCACTACAGAATCTGCAGAGGAGTTTACAGGAAGGCACTACAAAATCACCTATCCAAGCATAGGAAGAGCGCTACAGAATCTGCAGAGAAGTTATAGGAAGGGAGCTATATAATATACAAAGAATTTATAGTAAGGATCTATGGAATTGGCTACCAAATGGTGCTACAAACTCGCCATTACATTCAAAGGTTTGAATTCATGACTCCTTCTTGACTTTGATGATGTGGAGGGAACCAAAGATCAACAAGTGGCAGTTGGGGATCAACATGCGAGCTTGAAGGACATATGGCACTAGATAAATATGCACCCAAGCTGTAAGACATGTCATTCAATGTTTGTTAGAGTGGTTTCCAGCATAGATCCTTAATTTTAGCAGTTTTTTAGATCTGTTGGTACAGATGTTTTTATTGTAGTTTTTTGTGGAGAATCCTAGGCTAAGAAGGCCAGCTCGCACCTCTAGTTGTTGCCTACTATTTTTTATTATAAATTAATCTAAGGAATGATTTGAGAGGTTTGAATGGTTGAGAAGAGCTCCCTTTTTGTAATATTTTGACTAAGCAGAGTTGTTCTCTGGTTATGTATGAGATTTGAGACATTTTCATTAATAGATGTCAATTTCCTTTCATCATATTGTTGCCTCTTATTCTGAAACGATCATGATTGGATGATCCATATGGGATGTTTTGGTTGTGTTATAATGGATGTTTGATTATAATTCTTCTATGAATGTTTTCAGTGTTTTAAACATTAAGTTCAAGAAGTTCTTGTGACTGAGTTTTTCTTCTCCTGGCTGCTTGAAGGCCTGATGCTTATAGTAGACCTATCCACCTTCCTCACTAATTCTTCCTTATATTCAACTTTACCCTTAAGTCACTGACGGAAGTTAATAAAAACCTCATTTTCTTATGCATGCTAACCCATATTTCTGTGTTAAAACATTCCTATGCCGAGTTTTGTCCATTTCACCTTTAATCACTAATTTACATTCATAAACCTTTTGATGGGTACTGGTCTTATCCTCTTGCAATATGAGGGTGATTCACAATGCTAACATATACAATTACAAAATCATCTATAAATTGCTTGAATACATCATTCATCACATGCATGAATGTTGTCGGAGCATTACAAATCCCAAACGACATAACTAACCACTCAAGCACTCCTTGTTTGGGCTTAAAGGTAGTTTTCCATGCATCTTGTTCTGCAACCTTGATCTAATGGTATCCACTGCGCAAATCCAACTTAGTGAAATTAAAAACATTATTTAATTGATCAAGTAAATAATCTATATTAAGAAGAGGGTATCGATTATTCACCATGATTTTGTTTAAGGCTCGATAATCAACACACATTCTCCAT
Organism: Picea glauca; assembly: GCA_000966675.3. Lineage (NCBI taxonomy): Eukaryota > Viridiplantae > Streptophyta > Pinopsida > Pinales > Pinaceae > Picea > Picea glauca. The sequence continues at coordinate 332,087 of JZKD02S2354433.1, read as the reverse complement.
GTGCCATCCTTTTTTGCCACCATCATGATCGAAGAAGCACAAGGAGATGAACTGATTCTGACGAACCCTTGATCCAATAACTCGTGTCCCTTATTTTTTATCTATTTCATCTCTACAATTGACATCTGGTACATGCCCACATTAGGAAAAGGAGAATCTTGTTGAAGATGTATTTCATGTTGGATTTCCCTCTTAGGAGGTAATCTGTCTGGTTCCTCAAAGATGTCATGATACTTAGAAACAATATCAATTAATTCTTTCTTATGAGAAGGATCACATCCTTGGAAGGCGTCTAATGTTCCGAAATCCTTTCCCTTTTGACCATGAGTACATATCTCTTATTAGTGTTTATGAGTCGCTTCATTTGTCCTACACTAACAAGTGTTGTGTTTACCTTCATGTTGTGGGCTCTAACAATATATTCCACTCTCCTTTTAGTAAGGTGATATTTATTCTCATGATGAAAGAAGACTTCTTTTCTATCATAAATATAAGGACTCGCTAGCACTATGCCACATATATCATGTGGTACAACATCGAAATCCCCTTCATCAACCAACTTTGAAGCAATAGCAAATATGACCCTACACTGCTTAGTGACATTAAGTTTTTCTTTATCACATACCCAACCAAGAGGATAAGTCTTTGGATGTGGTTTAGTTTCAAGACCCATATTTTTTACAATTGCTTCAGATATCAAGTTTACTTGGGAACCCAAATCAAATAATGTATCTATCTTAGTGTGCTTAGATACAACTCTTATATGAAATAATTCATTCCTCTTTCTTTCTTCAACATGAGATTCATTATTGGAATTTGAATTAGCGTGAAGGGAATATTTATCTTGTACTCCAACTGTTGTGATCTTTTCCTCGTCTTCTGAATCAGAACCAATATCTTGTTGCACCATAGCAATGATCTTTGTCTTCCCCTTTCCACCAAACTGTTTCAGTCTTTTCTATGGATGTAATTTCCAACAGTGTTCATCACGTGACCATTCTTCTTGCAATGAGTGCAAGATGGATTTCCTTCTTCCCTCTTTACAGTGGCGGTATTTTTGTCCTTCCTTTGAAAATTTCCTTTAAATTGCTTATGTGGGAATTTGGAAGATTTCTTTGTGGGATGTTCTTGAACATGCTTTCCCATGTTCTCAAGGTGAGTGGATTGCACACAAGCTTCATCAAGACCAGTGGGGTTAAATAGTAGTAAAGTATGACGAATATAACTGTGAAGTGCACCAATATACTTCATTAAATTCTGATAAGAATCTAAAGGAATGTTTAATGCAAGAGATTTCTTCCTAAATTCTTCCATGAAACTTTGTACAGTTTGAACTTTACTTTGTCTTAAAGTTTTCCATTCCATCATTTCTTTATGTAAATAACCCAATGGGTAAATTTGTTTCCTTATTGTTGATTTAAATTTTGACCATGAGGAAATAATCTTACCACACTTACATATGCCTGAAGTTTTCTCTCCCACCATACGAGATTAGTGCCTTCCAACTGAAGAGAGGACAATTGCACTTTAACTTCCTCTTCATCAATCTGTTGAACAAAAAAATATACTTCAACCTGTTGGATCCAAGTGTCTATCTTTTCAGGATTAGAATCTCCATTATACATAGGTACAACAAATTTTACATCAAGGCTTAATAATGGTTTCTTAAAAGAATATTTATGGCTAGAATGATGAGAACGATGAGAATGACCAGAGGAAGAAGAGATAGAACTCGATGGTGAAGATGGAGGCTTAGGAGGGTCTCCTCTAGCCCCTTGATTCACTGAAGCATTTCCATCCAATGATGCTTCCTTTTTCTTCCCTTTCTTTGCCATTATCTTCTCATAATGTTCATACATTTTCTCGACCATATTTTACATGTGATAGAATACCATATGGAAGTTTTTCTCTTGTTCATCACACTTATCCTCTTCATTCATTTTCTTCCTTCGGGATGCACTACCAACTTTGGGGTTGAAAGTCTTAAGTGTTCCTTCACCCTGTTTATGCTTGGCCGTAGTAAGCATTCACACTCAACAATTCAAGTCAAAGATGACTGCTCTAATACCAACATGACCCAAGATCTTTTCATCGATGTGTCTTATTAAAAAATTGTATTAAATGAGCATAAATTGAAGTGCACCATAAAGAAGGAAAAGCTCAATAATAAAGAGACATAAGCATCAAATTTGAACACAAAAAACTTGATAACGGAGTTCGTCCCTGATGGACTATGTCTCCAGGTCCTGATCTCAAATGGGTAGGAATTTTTATTAACTCAACAAATGAATTTGGCAAAATACATAAGTATACCTCATTCTGGAATCAAGCTGTAGAAGTTTAGCTTAGATCAGAAAAAGGACAACACTATTGAATTAGTGGCATCAAATTACCCAAAAATGATTGTCTCCATGCCTCAATATGAATCTGCCATTCCCAAGCCTATGATAAATCTCCTCTTGGTTTCCATGCCTGCAACCTGCAATTAATTCTCTATCCTTTCCTCGAAAATCATGCCCGGTCGTAGCATCAAGCACCCTCCTCGAACATTGGGGAAATCCCATATTTAAATAAAATCGTGGGCATATTTTACCAACGAAGTTCATTGGCCTAACGGTTAGTGGATGGCTTATTAAATTTTATGATTGGGGAGGTCCCAGGGTCAAGATCATGGGCCTCCTGTTTTGGTGTGATGTTACAACCATATGTTATATTAAAGCCCATGCAGATTTGGTGGAGTACTCTAAGTATGGAGGAATAGTGGAACTGTTATTGTATTTGGTGGAGAGTGGATCCATTGCTATATTTAGTGGAAAAGGGGTTGGTCATTGGCCAACCCTTTTTTTTTTGAAATTTTAGTTTCTAGACCTCATTGGGCATTTTCCCACTGCCACATGGAAGCCCGTGACTGGGCCATGTGGCGGCCATTTATTGGTCCACGTCACCACATTGCACAACCATGCCATGTCACCCTTGCTACATCAGCTTGCCACATCACCTTCTAGGTGGCTGTACAATTTACCACATGGTTGCATGGACTTCCACATGCCACTTTTCCATTGGTACATGGATTGAACAGAAAATGCCAAAAACGAGTGACATGTGTTAGAAAAACAGGACCGCGGAGCAATAAAATAAAACAAATGCAGAAACAAAACACAGAAGAAACACAATACAAGAGAGACACAGATTTACATCGTTCACCCAGTGTGGGCTACGTCCACTAGAGAAATTTCCAGGTCCTTCCTTTATTATTATCCAGCAAATGAAGGGATACAACCTACAGCAAAACCCGTTGTAACTTCCTCTTCTTTCTCTCACAGTCTCCTCTCTCAAAATACAATATTCACCATCGATCATAGCCGCAATACATTTCCGTCATAAAAGAGGGTTTCCCTCTAGGGAAAAAAACCCTAACATAATCTCTACCGTTAGATCTACAACCTTATAATGAACGGTCCAGATTTACAATGAAATTGCAATATACTTTTATAAGGAAATTTTTGCTTCGGGGGCTTCACCCCCAAACCCCCTCTGGGGGGCCACTTGTCCCCAGAGTCCCCAGCCGGGGGGATAGGCCCCCCGGACTCCGCAGAGGGGGTACCCCCCCTTTGCACTCCCCCGCGTGGAAGAGTGTACATACTTTTGGGGTGTAAATACTTCATGGGGTATAAACACGGCTAAAAGAAAGGACCTATGAATCAGGAAGATAATCAGGCTCCACAACCAACAATCTCCCACTTGGAGACTGATCTCAACAACTTCACCACTGCTATATATGCTGGACTCTGAACCTTCTTGGACCTGGAAAATTTCTCATCTTCATATTCATTCTTGAAGACCAACTGAAATTGAGCAAGAAATCAGTTTCTCCCTGGTGTTTCAGGATTAATCCGTAAGTGTGGACACAAACCGATCTCCCTAGATCCACCTGGATCTAGAACAAAACAGGACAAAATAATACACTTTCCCTAGATCTAGCCTATTGAATGAACTAAGAGATAAGGACTATGGACATACCTTATAAACGCTTTCCTTATTTCTCTATTGTTCCAAGCTTTGCTCCAATCCTCTTGCATCATTCAGATCACAACGATACAAACCAATCGAAGTAAAGGCAGATTAATATATTCAATAGCTAGTCTATACATATGATCAAGGAATTATGTAATAAAGTGACATCATCTTGATGGGAAAGGGACATATTACTGTATTGAATTAATTGAAAGTGAAACTTACAACCTGAGCCTTAATGCTGTAGGTCTCCTTTCGATGGCTCCTAGCTCTGACACACACACTTGCTCATGCATGAAGAAAATCAACCACTTTTGATGACCTTGCTGTTGTCTCTAGCTGTTGTAGCATCAGTCCTTCATACAGGCTTTCAATAATTCTCCAATCAATCTCTTGCTAGATTTCTTCTAACCTTTTCCATAAGCATTCCCCTCAATATATAGGAGAAGATAAATTAGTTACTTGGATAGGAATGATCCCAAGATATCTGGAATGTCAGCACCTAAACAACCATTCGAATCTAACTCATGTTTCTAGAAGATTCCCTTCTAGAAGATTCAAGATTTTTATCTTTTTCCTTCCTTTGGAACATGTTCGCACCCTGACAGTTAGGTACAGTGTGAACCCTTTGCACCCTAGCTTAATGTATCCTGCGAGAATCAAGCATTCTCGCAGGCAGATATATAGGTAGCCTGCCAACATCCCTTAGAAGCATGATTTCTGAAAGCAGACAAATGTAACTTTTCTCAGGAAAGTGTTCTTAGTGAAGAGCTTGATTTTCCATCATCATAACATCATCATGATGACCAAAATTGTGGATAATAGAATGCCCCCCAAAGTCTGAGAGTGGAATCAGTGACAGTCGATAGACTTTGTAAGCTGCATGTGTGTGTCAAGAACCAAGAGCGCATCTAATCGGAAACCTGCAAACATCCAAGCATCGACAGAATATCATATGTATCCCTTCTGAGGTAGGCATTCCCATGCTCAGATCATAGAGTGATGACATCATAAACAAAGGTCATGGCCACCAATCATACACTGTGGATCCATGCCGTCACAATATAGCATAGCCACTTGAATACACTATGGATCTATGTGACAAATTTTCAGTCAAGACGACATAGCCATGAAACATACATAGTGGATCTATATGTCACAAATTATACACACTCCATCGCAACCTGGATCATTTAAGACAATATCCAGGGTCTTCAATCTCATCGCCCAAAGTACGAATCTAGCCATGTGATTACATGTGTTGAAGTCGAACATGGTAGAAACAACTTGATTACCGGTCATTGATGTAACCGTTAACAAGTGTGAGGGAAATCACCATTGATGTCAATGACTCCCAAGGTACTAAAGTACAATCCATCGACTGTGAATAAATGAGTTGATGTCAAACAATCGTCATAATCTCTCGATCAGGGGTCAATGATGCAAACCCAATGTTGAGAGAGAAGAAACTTGCCATTGAGGCATGCAAGCTCCAAGGTACTGAATGATTTCTATGTCTTAATCCTAGATAATGTGTTGATGTCGACGGAACAAGACTCGTCACAGGAGGGCCTTGATGTATCCCCCATTAATGACATG
>JZKD02S2354433.1:313598-325201 GCA_000966675.3 Picea glauca | reverse complement strand
TAGGAGTGGTTCGGTCCCATTACGGGTCTATCAATGTTTGTTTAACAAGTCCAGAGATAGCAAACTTGAAGGTTTTTCAAGATTATAGAGTTTGGAAAAACACTTAAAAGAGAAATCTCTCAGTTCCTTTTTCATACAATAGTCCAACGAGACTGAAAAAGGGTTAAACTATCGCTCGAAGGACACATACTTCAAATACTTTAATGAGCACGGAAATAGCAAGATCGCTCGGCAATCTTTTCATGTTTAGAGAGTCTGAAAAGAGCTTAAAGTCAACTCCAGGGGGGTTCCTTTTTCGTGTAACCAAAGCGAGCCCGGAAAAGAGATAAAACAATGCTCGATCACGTTCTTATGTTTTTCGCAAGCGCAAGAACGGATAAAAGGCGCTCGAGGTTTTATGTCAAAACCATAGAAAACAATCAAAATCACACCACACCATAAAAATTCTATCCATAATCATCCATAGTTTGCACCTGCCAATCATTTCACTCATTTCCATATTAGTAATTAGGGTTAAATAATGAATAAACATAAAAAACCCACTTTTGACATAGTAAAAAGTAAATAAAATGAATCCATAACAAGTTTTACCATATCATTTTACCCTTTTACCATTTGAGTTCAAAAACCTTCATTTTACCCTCTATCTTCGGCGTCGATTTTCGGGAGCTACGGGCGATCATTCGGTGAGTCGTGAAAACCATCCTCCTACCATAGCTGCACTGAGAGACTGCGGTCTCTTAAAGTATTTCCGTATCCCGGGCATGGGAGCCCAAGTGCGATTACTGGAATACTTAGTCCGAATGTGGGATCCAGACCAACAAGTCTTCATCATGGGAGCTCATACCTTGACTATTGACATTGAGGACATCTATTTCTTGACTGGGTTATCCAGGCATGGGTCCTATGTCAGTTTGACTGGTAATAGAGCAGGTGGTTTAAAAATGAGTGAGTATTGCAACCAGTACTGCGTGCCTAAGGCTGAATGACAGAAAAGGAAAGTGGCAATTTGGGGAGTGACTGATTTGACTCTCCACACCATTCTCTTTACCATTGCTTGGATGGAGGGAAGTGCTTCTCCACATATGGATCTACAAAGCTATTTCCAGTACGCCATCGAGTGTACTGAGCCCCGGGTATTTAACTGGGCTGACGCAGTATTACGCAATGTCAAGAAACAGTTGACTAAGTGCAGGCGTGGAAATCTGAAACAGTTTGGTTATGGATCATTGTTAGTGTCTTTCTTCCTGGAGAGAGTCTCTATATTCCATCTACAGGACGAGTGGGATATTCCTAGTCCCAGAGATCCGAGGATGTTGCAGTGGTGTCGTCTCATGGCCTGACATGTGGTAGGTCCTATTGTCAAATATGACAATGTTTTCTTCGACTGGTTGCAGAACTAGATGCTGATGGTGGATGACTACGCATACGCCGGGCTGGATTTCCGAGGAGATCCAGATTTGGCACTACCTGAGGACGCACAGTGGGGAGACCTTGGTAAGAAGTACACAAATTTTTTGATTTTTTTAAATGTTTTTGGACTTTTAACCATATTTAAATGTTTTTGTTTTATAGATTTACCCGAAGACTAACACCAAATATTTGTTGATAACACAGACGTTGGACCATATAGACCTGCTGGCAGTTCTCCTATCCAGCGATGGGGAGAGGTAGTAGTAGTAGTTCCACAGTACGCCGAGGATTATCTGACAGTAGAGCATAACTTAGAGGGTTTGATGGCAGACGTTCCAGATATGACTCTGGAGGAGATTCCACGACGCGATCAGCGTCACACTATGGGAGTCTCTGCCTCTATGGGTTGACTGCTCCGCAGAGTTGCTAGGACATTAGTGTGTTATCGTGAACATCATCCGTGATGTCATTATGTAGAAGCTATGGGCTTCAATTTTGATATTTTGGTCTTCGGACAAACATTTTGTAAAAACAAACTTTGATCGTTATATATATATACACGGCTTCTACCAGCTTACTTTACATTGTGTACAATTTAATGTGTTTGATTTAAAAATGATTTTAATGCCTGTCCAATACATAAGTAGCTAAAGCATATGTCAATGTATTAAGACATCTAGGAATGTGTTGATATTCAATGTGATCAAAATATCGTTCCAAGAGGCGAATCCATAAATATACCCTTAATAGAGTAGGACTTCGAATAGAATATACATTACTGAGCTGTAGTACTACCAACTGCGAGTCAAGTCTGACAACCAAATGACGAATTCCGAGAGAGATAGCATCAACCAGTAATTCAACAATGGCACTATACTCTGCGATGTTATTGGTTGCTTAGCCAAGACATACACCTCGTAGAGATATGAGTTCGTTTGTCGGGGCATAGATTGCCCATGCAGTGGAAGCTAAGTTTCGAGTGCTACGGCTAGCTCCATCAGCGAAGCTAATATAAGGAAGCGAATACTCCAACATCTGGCAACCAAACACAACGTCATGTAAGGGCAGAGACCAGATAATGTCAAAAGAAAAACTAAAGTAACACACACACGTAGTATGATACATAAAATACAAGTACTCATGCACAAATAACTTATGCATAGTACTTCTTTAAGTACAACCCATTCCTGGGTTCACTCAAAGGTACACCATCATAATCAACTAGCTCATACACTCCTTTTTCCAAAACTTTGCTGACAATATAAGGCCCACGCCACATAGGTTCAAATTTCTTGGCTCCTAGGACATCTTTATCCTGTTCATACAGAAGAACAAGATCACCTTAAGAGAAAACACGAGGTTTGACATGCTTGTCATATTGTGCCTTAACGCATTTCTTTTGGGCTTCTATTACTAAAGTGGCATCATGTCGGGTCTCATCTAATCACATCAAATACAACAGACGTTCCTCTTCGATAGAAGTATTGGGTAAGAACTCTACAACTAACTTCAAAGAAGGTTTTTCACATTCTATTGGCAGAATGGCTTCCATGCCATAAACTAATCGAAAGGGTGTAAATCCCGTAGCGGATTTAACAGATGTCTGATATGCCCACAATGCCGAAAACAACATTGTGTGCTAGCTGGTTTTATGTATTCCTATCATCCGTCGAATCATAGTTATGAGAACCTTATTGATTGCTTCGACCTGGCCATTAGCCTGTGGATAATAAGGTGTTGAGCTATCATGATGAAGGCCCAACTTCTTTGTAAGTTCCGACATCATATAATTCCTAAAATGACTACCATGATTGGTAATGATAGCCTGAGGAACACCAAAATGAGTGATGACATGGTTGGAAAGAAATAATGTTGCAGTCTTCCCAGTATTATCGAATGTCGGCATTGCCTCGGCCCACTTTGTAAAATAATCAACAGCTACAATAATATAACCATGCCCCTTGGCCGAGTGAGGGTGACATGTCATGAAATCAATGCCCCATTTAGCAAAAGGACCTACTGAGACTATAGGATGAAGGGGAGCAGGATGCGACCGAATCTTCTATTGATAGGTCTGGCAGGCATGACACTTCTGAACATCAGTAATGCAGTCATTGAACAAAGAAGGCCAAAAGTATCCTGCACGTAAGATCTTCTGGGCAGTAGCATACCCAGACATATGACCACCACATGCTCCTGAATGGTAGTCATTCAAATCTTTCTCAGCTTTGTCAAAAGTCAAACAACGCAGAAAGACAAAGTCAATGCCTTGACGATAAAGAGTATCGCCGAGGATAATGTACTGGCGAGCCTGATAATGTATACGACGTCGTTCATTACGGAACAAAGCAGGCCAGAAAGTTTGAGTTTGGAGATATATAATGATATCTCCGAACCAAATATCATCAGTACTGATAAGGAAAAGTGATTCGTCAGGTAACGAATCAACTGCTACATTTTCTATGGCAGAGTGGGGAAAATCACAAATTAACTCAGCGAAAACCAAGGATTTCTTCGACGTGGCACGATTGAATTCCAAGTCGAACTCTTGGAGAATGACAATCCACTTGGAGTACTTGCCCCCTAGCAATTGACGTGTCAATATATGTTGCATGGGGTTACAATGTGAAATCACTGTAGTTTTTCTGGAAAGAATATAATGACGAAAATGTTGAACTGCTTGAACAGCAGCCAAAGCCAGTTTCTCAACATGTTGGTACTTGACTTTCGTTGATTGTAGACTTCTATTCAAGTAATAGATGACATGTTCATCGTGGTTATCATATTCTTGAATGAGGACCATGCCGATAGTATACTCGAAAGCAGCCAGATAAAGAAAGTAATCTCGACTATAATCAGGAGGGAAAAGAAGAGGAGCTTTTGTGAGGGACAACTTTAAAGCTTCGAAAGCATTGTTGGCAACTTTGTCCCAAACAAACTCTGAACCTTTCTTTAAAAGATGTGTGAAACCACGAGTAATCTCAGCGTAATTTAGGATGAAACGACGAAAATAGTTTGCTTTCCCTTGCAAAGTTTGTAACTGGCGTAGTGAAGAAGGAGGAGGGAGATTAAGAATCGCCTCAACCTTAATAGGATCTACCCGGATCCCTTGACGTGAAATAATGAAACCGAGAAGATGGTCGGACTCTATGCAGAAGACGCATTTATGAGGGTTTATACGAATGTGATAGAACCGACAACGAACGAAAATTGCTCGGAGATGATTAGGGTGATCGACTCGGCGTAAAGAATGAGCGGGCAAATCGTCCAAATAAGGTTGAACGATATGCTTGATATCGTGAAACGCATAAGACATAGCACGTTGAAACGTGGCACCTGCGTTCTTAAGATCAAAGGGAAGTTTTCTGTAGGTGAAAGAACCCCAAGGACAAATAAAAGCAGTTTTATGTTGGTCCTCAGGAGCGATGTTAATCTGATTATAGCCGGAAAATCCATCCATGAGGGAAAAGATTTCACTACTGGCATAGTCATCGACGATCTGATCGACAAAAGGGGTCGAAAAGTTGTCCTTCAGATAGGCTTTGTTAATATCTCGATAATTGACGAAACACGTATACTACCACCTTTCTTATCAATCGGTACAGGGTTGGAAACCCATTCTGTCAGAGCCACGGGGTAAATAAAATCGGCTTTGAGAAGTTTTTCAACTTCGAGTTTAATGGCTGCCACTTTACGTGGATGGACAGGACGGAGGTGCTACCGTACTGGTTTAGCTCCAGGGTACGTTTTTATCTCATGCACAATGATAGCAGGGTCGATACCTGGCATCTCTTCGTAACTCCAGGCAAATATATCACGAAATTCCTTGAACAAAGCAGTATAGGTAACAATTTCCTCTGGAGAACATGAAGCTCCAATGTGAACATTTTCGACTATCCCAGGTTTAACCGAAATATCAATGGGTATCGTGGGAGAAATATTATTGAGGGTCCCTTCCACAAACATATCGCGTGTATATCCGGGAACGGTCGTTATGACAACAACGGTCGACAAAGTCGAAATCCGCTGGTAATTCTTGAGAGTGTGTTGTTCCAGAAACAGTATGGAACGATGATGCCCATCATCCCACGGTGTATCAGCCATGAAGGACATGATCATATCATCAGTGGGAAAGATAATATGGAAAGGATCAGGAGACAACTCCTTCGGAGAGGGTGTAAAAGGTGTTGCCGATTGAATCACGTGATAAGCAGACTCAATCGGACTTAACGGCATAACGTCGCCGAAACAAGGATGATCTTCGGGATTAGGGACTATCCAAGGGTCAAAAGACACTGGAATCGCATGAGGCACAATGGAGATCATATTAATCGAAGCAACTGACGGGTGTGGAATATCGGGTGGTGGTGGTATGGGAAAAGTACCCATTAATGAAGAGTCTTTCAAGAGACTGACTCCAACATTCTCGTAACCCGGTGGGGTTTTAGCTATAAACGACACATTTTCAGTGCAAGTATCGGAATTAAAGAAGGCAAGTTGATCCACTGTAACAACTTTTCCCTGGTGAGGAAATCGTACGACACGGAAAAGTGTTGACACAACAACACACATGGAATCTACCCAGCTACGACCAAGAAGAAGATTATAATCTAAGGGAGCATCGAAAACTTCCACCTCAACTTGGATGGTCTTACCTTCTAGAGTGACAGGCAACGAGGAAAGAACGCCGTAAGGCTTAAAACCAGAGCCATTAAAGGCTTTCAAAGTATTTTGTGATTCCGTTAACGGAGGAGAGCCAATGGCTTTCCAAAAAGTAAGAGACATTACACACGTAGAGGCCCCCTCATCAACAACCATTCGAAAAATGTTCTTGTCAACAACAATAACTTGTATCTGAAAAGAAAGCTGAGGGGGTAACCTTGGAACATGTTCGTCCAAGTCAAAGACTATCAAATTCGAATCTGTAGGATCGATTCCACCTATATCTTTCAACAAAGCCCTTCGTTGCACAGGACAAGACTGAAGGACTTCAAGGGCAGACATCGCTGAAGGTGCTTGGGCCAGATCTTCCACAATACTGTAGTTTTGGGCCGCACGAGCATGAGGATTGAAAGCTAACTTGTGAACAACACCTTTAGGGGGTCGTAGGACTGTATCAAGACTCGGTCATTTGAGATGAAGAGGACCGTTCGTAGGTGGATTCGGTGGAGAGGCTTGTACCAGATCAGGAGGTAAATCGTCAACCTTCTCCTTAGAAGGAGTATAGTCTTTAGCTCTAGTTGCGATTGCAACGTCATTCTTCTTAGAATCATCGGTGCACATCAAGACATATGATGTCATAGAAGTAGATGGTTGGTCGTGGATGACCAAGGAGGCCTGTTGCTGAGACGGGAAGGGTTGAGACAAGACAGCCGGTGTAGGTGGTTTTGGTGTTCCTTGAAGGAACTTAGAAACTTCGGCCCGTCGAGGAAAATCCTTTGTATAGTGATTGTCACCGCAGATAAGGAAAGGGTACCGTGGTTTGCGCTTATCCCGCTCTTCAACAGGAGCATTTGTAGTTTTTTCGGTTGGATTATTATTCTTACCCCCCTTATTCTTGCCTCTCCCTTTCTTTGATTTATTTTTACCGGTCGGTGTAGATTGAACATCGTTCACTTCAGAGGTTTTACCAGTGGGAGGAGCAAGAGACGGGGCATTTTGAACATTAGAAGATGTGGATTTAGGGGTTGTAGTTGAAACGTAATGTGAGTGGGTATGAGTAGTACCAATCACACCATCAGCCGCATGCGAAGGAGCTGGAGCAGTTGAAGTGCTGGAAGTACCAGGACGAGGTAGTTCAGGTAGTAAATCATAGAGTGTTCCCATTTGCGAATAAACGAGATCAAGATACTGAGTGCGACTTATAGCCTGCTCCTCTGTAAAAACACCACCCATAGCAATATCTTTACCAATTTCGTTCACGAAAGATTTCGTAAACCACTCTGCCAGTAACTGATCAGGGAGTTCAAGTTTGATGAGACGTTGTCTCCGTCTCCACTCATGTATATGGTCCGAGATGTGAGTACCTTTTGTTTGTTTGAGAGAAGTCAGGATCTCAGTCCCAGTATCGTAACGGATCGGTAACTGGTAATGTGTGAGAAAGGCCATAGCTAAGGTGTTGAAATCATAAAAGAAACCTTGTGGCAATTCAATATACCACTTCGCAGCCGAACCGGTAAGGGTCCGTTGAAAAAGACAAAGACGAATGGGGTCATCCATCAGAGAGTTGGACGAACACCATAAATGAAAAGTCATGACATGATTATTTGGTTCCTCTCCCAGTTTTCCATCGAATTTTGGAATATCTGATGGAAGCTTAGCAGGGATAGCAGGCCATTGGGGAGAGTGATGAATAGGATCATTAAGGATCCTAGACAAATCTGGAAAATCCAAAGTAGCAAGAAAAGGAAACTATTGGTTTACTTGTGGGTACTGATGGCTTTGGGGTGGAAGCCTTGTTGGCAAACCAGTAGGACCATAAGTAGACTGTCCATAGAGGGAAGGCCCTGGCTGACTCTGTGGTGGATGGATAGGATAGTAACCTCAAGGATTGTAACCTTGAGTTTGAGTAGGGACCTGGGGTTGAGTAGTCTAACTCGAACCCCAAATAGGATTAGTTACCCCTGGATAAGGTTGGCCAACTGTAGGGATAGCTTGCTGCCCCCTAGCATTTTGAGGAAAGTTTTGTAGAAGTTGATTCCAATACTGGGCCAATTCAGGAGGTATATTTTGTCCAAAAGGTGAGGTTGGTCCCCCTACTGTAGGTATAGTTCCACCCGGAAGTTGTGTGCCAACCGTAGGTTGTGTAGTAACTGTGTTGTGTCCGAGAAAAGGAAAAGGAATCGTACCACCCTGTCCACCAACGGGAATCTGCGTGTTGGGTGCAACAGTCGGAATAGTGCCACTAGGATTAGGATTACCAGAAGGAAAAGGTGGGAGTGTCGGAATAAAACGAGGAAACTCATACCCAGGAAAAGGAGGACCACTTGGAGAACCGGCTGGGGTTTGCAGAGGTGTTGGATTAGGAGGATTCAACAGAGCATTCAGCGCATGGTAACCGGGTGGTAATGTCGGGATGACATCAGGTATTCGTTGGGTATTGATAGGAGGAAGAGTAGTTGCAGTAACCTCGGTTTGGACACTCGTAGTATTCGCAAGATGGGCCATCTTGGGAGGAAGAATAAAACGGTAAGTGGTAGTCTCGGGTGTAGTTTCTGTCTCAGAAGTCACGGGAGGGTTGATTTCGTAGACAGGGGATGACTCTGTACCGAAGAGGATTCTTCGAAAATTACCGGACCAAAAAGGATCTTGGCCTACTACACCATGAGAAGGCCCAACAGTTGATTCAGAAGATGTAACAATGGTTTTTTCAGAAGGATTTAATCGTCTAGAAGGTCGTTCACCACGACGAACATGATAGTCCTCTATAGTATTGGTAACTTGAAAATCTTCTAGAGAATCAGTTCGTTCGACTTGAGGAAGTGGTGTGGTGACAACTAGAACGTCACTGGTTTCCCCTTGTGGTGAAGTAACCACAAGGACTTCAGTCTGATGGGGTGAACCCTCAGGTGTACCAGTAGGTTGAGGATCGTCCAAATGCTCTGGAGATAATCCTTGCATTCTACGAGAACACTGCAGGGGAGCAATTGTAAACAAGTGGCAAGTTCCGCGAGAAAATTCTTAAGGTCAACTTCGAGAAATAAACAACACTCACTAGTAAACAAAATCTAGGAAGCAATCACCAAGCAAACAATACCTTCTAATTTCGAAGCCACTAGTTGGTGATGAAATCCAACGTCGCAACAACGAGACGAGAAGGGGTGGGGCTAAGTTAGAAAAGTTACGTTGACGACTTGCTTAACAGACTTACGCCCTGGTGCAAGCTCCCACACATAATCATGGGTATACCCTCCAAGGAGCCCAAGTGAGTTTGATCAACGTCGATTCTAGGTACCGTGAAGACTTTCCCCTCCACATTCACCTTGGGTAAGAACCTAGAGAGATAGGCCACTAAGGTCACCACAAACAACAATACAACCTGGGGGGACAGTCGTCAGTCTGATCCACACGCAAGGGCAGGGTAACTAGCCTGAAACCACCTCAAAGGATTCCACTCATAATTGTGGGTATACCTCGGAGTGATCCTCGTAATGCGTGCAATCTCTACACCGATGTCAACAAAGCAGGGTTAGTAACTCTGCCAACACCAATGCGACGTAGTGCTTAACCCTTGTGTTAGAAGGGCGTCCCAGGACAGTATGCCGCCAATGGAATTTAACACTCCCTAACTCAAGATTCTATTGTGTGTTTTTGATCTTTTGGAGAGTGTGTCTCTCTTCCTACTCCAAAGCACTAGCCTAGCTAATATGTTGGTGTAAAGAGCCCTAGAAAAGAGTTACTAGATCAATTTTAAGATTACGCAATGTTTTTAAGAGCTGTTAATTACTCAAAGGTAACGGAAGTGAAACTCATGATGTGTGACTCTGACCCAAAAATGCAAGGATGATAATGAAATATGTAATCCTTTTCATTCCATGAATCCTAGCTATGGGAGAGAGAGAGAATTTTCCAAATCAACCCAAATACTTCAATGCAATGCACAATTTTCCGTTTAGATGTCAATGCAAACAATCATTTATCAATGAACAATCTCTAAATGTCTTTTTCAAATACTTCAATAAACTCTAAAATTTGATTTTCAATGGCTTTGAAAAAGAAAAAAGAAAAATCTTGAAAGAAAACTTGTTGTTCAATTTCCAAGAACTCTAATTAATGAGAAAAGAAAATCAAATCCTACAGAATCAAACAATGACAACCCAACCAATTCTTTCAATGAAAGTAAAAAAAAAAACCAAACCAATGAGTCTTCCCAATGTGAATGAAAAATGTTCTTCCGAACCACCAAGAAAAAGAGAAAAACTCAAGCACTTAACTCTCTACCAATCACTGGTTCTCAGCCAATCAGACACACCCAACTCTAGAAGTCAGAGAGAAAGAAAATGCCGAACATATCCAAGAAAAGAAAGTCAAGCTACCAAGGGCAAGAAAGACCTAAAAACCCTAAATCTGTTCCAGCAAGCAAACTAAGGCAAAAGATGTATAAGTCAATGATCCAATAAGCTAAAAAGACACAATTCAACTATTCTGAGCAATTGAAAAAGTCAAAACTCAATTTCAAAATTTTCAAAAAATCTTGCTCACAAGCAAGCAGTGTTACATAGTGCGAGAAGATAGGATTCTCACAGGCCACCTTGAAGTAAGGTACGAGGTGTTTGCACTGGACCCTATATGCAGGGTGCGAACTTGACTGGTTCTCGTAGGCTGTCAATGCACACAGTGCGAGAACTCCTGAAGATAATAAAAATTTTGAAAATGCAAGCAAAATTCAAACAAGCTTATAGACCCAGAAGGTCTCTCAGGATGTCCTGAGGACTCAGAGACTGACAAAACAGGAGAATAATAGAAATAGAGCAAATGGCCACAGAAAATTCAAAAACCATAAAGACAAAGGGATGGTCCCCAGTGGAGTCGCCAATTTTGTTTCAGGATTAATCCGTAAGTGCGGACACAAACTAATCTCCCTAGATCCACCTAGATCTAGAACAAAACATGACAGAATAATACACTTTCCCTAGATCTAGCCTATTGAATGAACTAAGAGATAAGGACTATGGACATACCTTATAAATGCTTTCCTTAGGTCTCTGTTGTTCCAAGCTTTGCTCCAATGCTCTTGCACAGTTCAGATCACAATGGTACAAACCAATCGAAGTAAAGGTAGATTAATATATTCAATAGCAAGTCTATACATATGATCAAGGAGTTAAGTAATAAAGTGACATCATCTTTATGGGAAAGGGACATATTACTGTATTGAATTAATTGAAAGTGAAACTTACAACCTGAGCCTTGATGTCGTAGGTCTCCTTTCGATGGCTCCTAGCTCTGATACACACACTTGCTCATGCATGAAGAAAATCAACCACTTTTGATGACCTTGTTGTTGTCTCTAGCTGTTGTAGCATCAGTCCTTCATATAGGCTTTCAATAATTCTCTAATCAATCTCTTTCTAGCTTGCTTCTAACCTTTTCCATAAGCATTCCCCTCAATATATAGGAGAATATAGATTAGTTACTTGGATAGGAATGATCCCAAGATATCTGGAATGCCAACACCTGAACAACCATTC
>JZKD02S2354433.1:291275-309236 GCA_000966675.3 Picea glauca | reverse complement strand
ATGTTGACATCATCATGACATATGTCACCCTCTATGTGTTCCATGTACCCTGTATGGACACTGATATCATCCGTACTAATGTTGACATCAGTAGTACAGATGTTGACTCATCCCTGTTGATTGGGCTAGGTTGACCAAAACTTTGACCACAAATATCTTTTTATGTGTAACTCCATTTGATGAGTCATTTACTCCGTTGGAAATCTTTAAATGCATTCTTCACGATGATGCCAATTTCACTGAGTTTTTTGGACTTTGAATTTTTTCCCTTTCTCTGTCTATTGAGGCCATTCTAATCTTCTTGAGGTGCTTCTACGAATTCTTAGTTATCGTTAGACTTCTCTGGATCCTTTTTGGATCACACCTTCCCACTGAGAGTTTTTTGGACCACCAAAAGATTTCATCAATCAACATATAAGTGAGGGAAGAGTTCCCTCACCTTGTCTATATCAATCCATTTTTCCTTTCTTGGATGTGTGCCCTTTAATCCCACTCGAAGATAATCAACATCACCTCTACATGAATTCCTCGTCCTTTTGTCCAGGATGATATCTTCCTTCAATGCGTTCAAGTACTCAGGAGAAAACGCATCAACTGAAGGTATCAAAACTTCCTCACCTTGATCCATGATCATGGGACGCTAAAAAAGTTTCAAGTTTTCCACATTTACAACCGAGTAGATCTACATATATAGAGGAAGATCTAGATGAAAATCATTGGTGTCGCTTTTCTACAAAATAGTGAAGGGTCCATATCGGATGGGCTTGAGTTTGTTACCTTCACTCTTCAACTGCTCCTTGCTGATGTGAAGCCATACTTGGTCTCCAACCTGAAACTGATGATCAACCATGTGCTTATCATGGCAAGCCTTATACTGTTCTTGACTTTTCTCCAACTATTCCTTGACTGCTTGGTGTACTTTTTGGATCCTTTGAATGAACTTGCGAGCCATGTCTTCATTTATTTCTTCATTGGAATCAACATATTTCCCATATATCAAGTCGAAAGGGACCTTAGGAAAATAACCAAAACATTTATTGAATGGAAAACAATGAGTATAAGAATGTAAGTCTCGATTATAAGCATGTTGTACATAGGGTATCTGTCCATCCCACAACTTGGGATGCTTTCTGCAGTAGCCTCGAAGCAAAAGTACCATTGTTTGGTTAACAACCTATGTTTGTCCGCCAGTCTGTGGATAGAAAGCATTTCTCCTCTTTAACTTGGTGTCCATAATTCTCCACAAGTTTGTGAAAAAATCTCCAAGTAATCGAGTATCTCGATCTGAGATGATGGATGTGGGTAATCCAAAGTGAGCCCAAACATATTGAAAGAAGAGACTAGCAGTCTGCTCAACAGTGATCTTCTTTTTACATGGCATCAAGATACACATCTTCCTAAACCTATCCACTACTACATACAAATAGTCATGACCCCTTTTCGACATTGGTAAATACCCTTCAAAATCCATGGAGATACTCTCCCATGGATGGGATGGAACAGGAAGTGGTGAGTATAGCCCCATGTTAGCCCTTGACCAAGTTTTGAAGAATAATTAGTGATATTTGACCACTTTTTGGACTGCGACAGCTTGCCAAGGAAGGAGCGCGACGCGAAGCGGAGAGTAAGGAAGCAAGACCTATTTTTGGGTCCATTTTAGGGTTTTGGGTTGATGTAATGAGAAATGGATGTCGGACCGTGGGGTTACCCACGCTTAGGCCCATTTTGTAATCTATAAATAGGCAATGTAAATAGAGTAGAAGAGGGAGAAAAGGCAGTACATCTATGTGATGTATAACGGGAAGCTTAGTGCTAGTAACTGGATCTGTGTGATCAAATGTATCTTAGAGTGCTCTGTGCATGAGATCATAAATATAAGTGCAAGTTGTTGTAGTCTTGTGTTGAAGAGCACGGAAGAAGGATCTAGCGAGCTGTGCAGATCTTCTGTCCTATAAGAAATAAGGGTCATTGAAGCTTTGTGTTGTAACTGGTTGACTAAGATAATATAAAGAAGACTTTGTGGACGTAGCCCCAGGGTGCGGGTGAACCACGGTAACTGCGTGTATAGTGCTTTGTGTTTTGCTCTAATGTATTTATCTCTTTCTTGACTAAGTGTTTGATGTGATTAAGTAGATCTAGTTATGCTATGTGCTGATGATATATGAATGAATGTTAGATATAATATATAAGATGATTATTGCTTGATCTGTTGAATCTAACCTACATTCATGTGGCTAAGTACTGAATCATCTTTAGTATAAGTATTCACTGCGATGCTCTGTGCTATCTGCGAAGTACCAAATGGGTTAAATCTTGATGAAAGATCTATGCTAAGTGCCCTGTTAAAGATATAATCAAAGATCAATGTCCCAGCTAAGGTTGTAGACATCTAAGTCCTGCAAACACCCCTGCCTCTACCTCAGGTGAGACTTCATCTACTTCACAAGTGTTGCCGAAAGGGTCGATAGTTAGGGATTTCTTGGTGCACTCTTGAGCATTGAACTCTGGGTCTACCCCTGTGCCAATGAATGGTTCTATTGCGAGGACAGGAACTGTGATTGCTAGGAACAAAAGAAGAAAAATATTTGTGCGAACTAAGACATGTGCGTAGATCTGTTGCCCTAGTGCGTAGTATTCTACTTGACCTACAAAGATTTACACCAAGAAAAAGAGGTCAGATCTGAAGGGAAAAGGTCAGATATGGAAGAAAGAGGTTGATACCAAAGAAAATAAGTGATATATGAATGCTCTATACCCTATGAAAAGTGAAAGTGGAAACTTCTGAAAGAAAAAGGCCAGATCTGCAGAAATGAGGTAAGATCTGTAAGCTTTGTGCTCTAATAATTGTAAGAATAGTCAAAAGTTTTTAGATTTGAAAGATTTGTGCTTTGTAGAAGTAAGATAAGTGAAATATTTTGTTTCTAAAGCATGGATCTAGGTATGTTTGATAGATTTTGTCCTAGCTTCAAAACTAGGGCATTAATAGATGAAAGAAAGTTTGATATGAATAGATATGATAAGTATAGTGATAGATATGTTATACCTATGCATTGAAAGAATGTCTGGACTAACAAGTGGATGCAGAATCCTAGAAAGATTTTTTTGCAGGCTAGCCACCATGATCCTAGTGTGCAGTATAGAAGGAGTTGGGGAATATCTAAACAAAAGAGAGGATTAATCCTCTATTATAGTTGCAGAAGACCGAGACATCTTGCTAAGGAATGCCTTGGGAGAATACCTGGTTGCCTCTGTTGTAAGGATATGGACCATGAAGTATTGGATTGCCCTAGAATGATTGCTAGGCTTGAGAAGCTGAATATGGAGCAAGCAAACCCTGAAGGAAATCAAGAGACCAAGATTATAGCAGAAACCTAGAAAGAATTAAAAAAGATATTGCTGCAGATGAAAGATACCTTGAATGACCACCGACATGTTAGGCTCTCAAAGATATTCAAAGAAAAGGAGAAAATCGAAGCAAGAATAGGGGACTTTTACATTGACTGTGCTCTTGATGAAGAAAAACAAGTGAACATTATGCCAAAAAGAACTTGGGAATCTATAGGAAATCCTGCCATGATCCATTCCCTAGGAAAAACAAGTTTCTTAAGAGGAAAGCTAGTAAACCTATGTGGAAGGCTCACCCAGATACCTATGACTATCAATGGAACTTAGACAGAGGAAGACTTTGAGATCATTAAATCTGTTGAAGACAGCACCCTGTTTACCATGCTCATAGGAAAACCTTGGATTGATATAGAAAAAACCAGACGAAAAGAGGAAGAAAAAGTTTTGGAACAGAAGAAGTAAGAGTTAAAAGACTTTATGACCAGAAGGATCACGTACATGATTGAAGAACAAAAGAGAATATTGCAGATATTTAATATTAGAAACTCCGATGTCGAATCTAAGAGAACACTTGAGGATCCACAAAAGATCGAGTTACCTATTTTTGATACAGAAGAAGTATTATCAAGGAACCCTAGACAAGACTTTCAACAGTGTGAAGTAACTAAGACCATAGAAGATAAACATCAGAATGGTAAAAGAATTACTAAGACGAAGCTCACTAGGAAGAAGTCTAGGAAGTTAAGAAAGAAAAGGGATAATATTGTAAGGTTACAAGAGGTTCTAGAGGACTCACAATAAGGAAAATTGAAGACTTGGAGCTTCACCGAGATATCAGAACAACGACATAGAGTACTTCACCATGACGAAGAAATATAGTCGTTGGACCTGATATACCCATTTGACCACCTCTCTGAACAGATCAAAAAGCAGTTATGGGTTACCACTAGACTGTTGGATAGCACTAGAATGGATAGAATGGAGTTAATGAAGGCCCCATGTATGTTGCAAGAAGACCATTGTTGATATTTCCTAATTAACCCATCATGCCATGCACCGAGAATAATTTTTGCTAATTGAGAATTTGAGCGTGACACTTGAGATCATTGCCTTACTGTTCACTGTAGTTTCTGAGTTTCTTTGCACTCGAGCTAGCTGACCCAAGTTTGTATGTTGGACAAGCTCAGCGCTGCTGAGAAAATTGTTGAAGATGTTCTAATTGATTTAATGACTAAGACAGTCATTTTAGAGCGTGGAATGTCTACAGGTGTACAGGCATTGTCCTCAGGAGCACTGCCTGCTTCCCCCTCCACTGCTCGAGCAGGACCATCTCGACCACCTTCAGAGAGACAATATAAGCTTGGAAATGACTTCCCCACTATGAAGATGATCCCTAGAATATTTCCTAAATATATCCCACCACTAAGAAGAATAGTGAATCGAGACACTGTACCTAGAGACTTTGACTATGTTGTAGTCATTGCATACCTCTCGAAAGGGGTGCACGTAGTGCATGCTGACTAGGAGAAGATCACCACGCTAAAATTTAGTGATTTCAACCTTGGAGATTGCAAGGTTTACAATATTCTATCCCTGCACAAGTACTTGACTATTACAAAAGGAAATAACACCAATATTGTACCACAACAATGGACCCATAACCTTGCATAATCAACCCTCCTCAATGTGATGAAAATTCCACATTTTAGTAGGCATCAAGAAGTAAATGCATGCATAAGACTGTTGTTGTCCTGCTACCATGGAGGATACCTATGGTTGGACTGCCGCATCACTGTGGATCCAATCTTAATCAATCAGATCACTGGGCTAAGCATGCAGGGCATTGACCTGCAGGAATTTTACCCGGGAAAGACTGCAGATCGTGCTCTCTCTCAACGAATAAAAGACACATATGGAGATCTGGAGAAAGACATGTGAGGTTACAAGGTAGCCTCCATTGAGAATGAAACAGTGTGTTTTAGTTGCTTTCTGATCGCAGGAAAGTTAGTCCGAAAAAATAGACCTACACAGGTGACCGGATTTGTAGTTGACCTCCCAGGGAAGTGCGCGGAGAGACTACAAATGAACTGGGAAAAATACCTTATAAATCGACTAAAGCTTGACTATAGACAAGTGCAGGACCAAGGGTATGAGTTCCACATTAGCTGGTTTCTCATACTCATCAGTTTCATCGCTTGGGAACTGCCCGAGGGAGACACGTTTTCGGAGATCGAACCCTTCGAACCACTCGCCGCGAAGTTCTATATGTTGTGGCACTCCAATGACATGAACACATAGTGGCAGTCCAATGTCATCTTCCATGCTTACTACACTCAGTTGAAGAATTCCATTTAGTCTACACCGCGCATCACACCCAACACACTTCATAGGTTTAGACCTTTGATGAAGTTCAACACAGATCATCACTTCAACTACATCACAGTGCATGCAGATGAGCACAAACAACAACTCCAGTCATATTACAAGATGACATAAGATGACTTGGAGGAGATTACCAAGGAATGGTTGGCAGACCTCCATGTTGTAGTAGACCCCGCATAGATGTCTGACGTAGATAGCCCTGAAGCTATGCCAGATACACCAATACCATGCAAGACTAAGAATTATGTGGAAGTTCAAGATATCCACAACACATCAACAAAGACTGCTTCGCTCTCACCTGCAAAGGGAGGTGATGACGAAGAACTATGGGGCACAGAAGTTGAGCAGAAAAAAGGTGAGGTTACTCTGCCTAGAAACGAGAAAGATCCCTCCAAGAAAAGGAAGATTACCCCACCAAAGCCTTCATCCCAAAAGAAAGATAAGGCCACCCAGACCACGCTTAAAACTACCCTTACCCCAGATGATTTCAACTTCTTAATTGCCGCACTAAATGATGTTTCACTAGAGATCGCAGAAAAGAAAGAAGCAAAGTAGGAGGAGCTATTTCGTCGGATCATGGGCTAACTCAACAAAGTGAAACAGGCATTCCAGTCCAACCAAGCAGTTTCTATGGCGCACTTAATAATGGAAATAGTAGGAATAGGCGATGATCCCACTCAATTATACCAGATCACCGAGAAAGTTGAAGCTCGCCTTCAACAAGCTCAAGAAGACATAACGCAAGCCACCCAGGCTTTGGTGCAAGAACATAGTGCACATGAGGAACAATGGAGTAAGTTAGAACAGAAGAATCTTGCCTTACAAGTGAAGTGGGAGGAGGAAAAAGCACAGTTACAGCAGAGCAAGGACCAGTTGCTAGCAGAGCAACTTGAAGTACAGGAAAGAGTTCACAAAGCACTGCGCTCTGTGACGATCATAGAAATGATTATGGAAGATCATCTCCCACAGCAGGTGACCCAACTAGAAGAATTAATCAAACAACTTCAACATCGCATCATGGATCTGGAGCTCTGCACCGTGCTTGAGACACCCCAAAAGATAAGAGATCTAAGAGAGGCCACTGCTCGAAGCATAGTCAACCGATTAAAAACTTTGGCTTCATAATGTACGCAACTAAGAACTAGAAGTCCCCGTACTTATCAAACCCTCACAGAGAATAAAGAGTTGCAGACATTGGAGGCACAACTCCATGAAGAAAAGTAGCATGTAGATGTGCTACAAGCACAGCTGAAGTCTGTGACCCCAGTTGAAAGAATGAAGAGGTTCACAGAACAATGCACAGCCCAACAACAAGTACAAATGCTTCAAAGTAAAGTAATGGAAGTCTCTCAACGATTGCAACCACTCCAAGAGAAGGAATGCCAACTGCTCATCGAACTTGAAAGCCAGGGACCTAAACTCGAATAGCTTATCATCATTGCAGAACAACACCTGGAAGGACCACTCAATGACACAGTAATCCAGGAATTTACTAAAAAAGAGGTTCTTGCACTATAGCAGGTCGAAGCATCTTGAGCCAAGATCTAGGCATTCGAAGAGGAATTGGTGAGACCTGAGTGACTTGGGACAAGTCATAGGTGAGTGTTGGGGGCCTATTGGCCCTTGACCAAGTTTTGAAGAATACTTGGTCATATTTAACCACTTTTTTGACTTCGACAACTTGCCAAGGAAGAAGCACAACGCAAAGCGAAAAGTAAGGAAGCAAGACCTATTTTTGGTCCATTTTAGGGTTTTGGGTTGATGTAATGGGAAAGGGATGTCGGCCCATGGGGTTACCCACACTTAGACCCATTTTGTAATCTATAAATAGGCAATGTAAATCGAGTAGAAGAGGGAGAAAAGGTAGTACATCTATGTGATGTATAACTGGAAGCTTAGTGCTAGTAACTGGATCTGTGTGATCAGATGTATCTTAGAGTTCTCTGTGCATGAGATCGGAAAGCTAAGTGCAAGTTGTTGTAGTCTTGTGCTGAAGAGCAAGGAAGAAGGATCTAGCGAGCTGTGCAGATCTTCTGTCCTGTGTAAAGTAAGGGTCATTGAAGCTCTGTGTTGTAACTGTTTGACCAAGATAATATAAAGAAGACTTTGTGGACGTAGCCCTAGGGTGGCGGTGAACCACGGTAACTGTGTGTATAGTTCTTTGTGCTTCGCTCTAATTTTTTTATCTCTTTCTTGGCTAAGTGCTTGATGTGATTAAGTATATCTAGTTATGATCTATGTTGATGATATATGAATGAATGTTAGATCTGATATATAAGATGCTTAGTGCTTGATCTATTGAATCTAACCTACATTCTCGTGGATAAGTACTGAATCATCTTTAGTATAAGTATTCACTGCGATTCTCTGTGCTATCTGTGAAGTACCAGATGGGTTAAATCTTGATGAAGGATATATGATAAGTGCCCTGTTAAACATATAATCATAGATCAGTGTCCCAACTAAGGTTATAGACATCTGAGTCCTGCAACCACCCCTGCCTCTACCTCGGGTGAGACTTCATCTGCTTCGCAGGTTTTGTCGAAAGGGTTGGTAGTTAGGGATTTGTTAGTGTGCTCTTGAGCATTGAAACTTGGGTCTACCCCTATGCCAACACCCTGAGTTTCTATTAGTGGGCTTACAAGTAGAACACATCATACACCCCTTTACATATTTAGTTACAATTTCTTTCATTTGAGGATAGTAACAAAACCTTTGCAGATGAGCCATAGTTTTTCCTACCCCAAAATTCCCAGACACAAGAGAAGTGTGAGCTTCTCATATTACATGGACTCGTTCACTTGTAGGAATACATAGCTTTCCAAGATGGTAGAGTAGTTTTCCCTGCAGACAATAGTTCTCTACATGTGCACCATGGGTTAGATTTTCAAATACCTCTTTAAAATATTCATCAACATCATATTGTTCCACATAGTTATCATGAGATAAATAAGCATTCTTCAAAATAATAGAAGTAGGAATAGGAGGTCTAGAAATCATACCGACTACCTTGTTAATTGTGCCCCTTTTGTATTTGATTACCAAATGAAATTGTTGAAGAAAACCCATCCACTTGTAATGCCGAGACTGTTGCAGCTTGGTTTGTGCTTGGAGATACTGTAAGAGATGATGATGTGTATGTATGATTGTTTCCTTCCCTAACAAGTAGTGCTTCCATTTATGTATACTTTGCACTAATGCATGCAACTCTTTATCATATGCAGGATAGTTAATAACAACTTGGTTAAAAGTTTCAGAGTGGTAACATATAGGATTATGATATTGCATCAATACTGCACCCATGGC
Source organism: Picea glauca (assembly GCA_000966675.3). Taxonomy (NCBI): domain Eukaryota; kingdom Viridiplantae; phylum Streptophyta; class Pinopsida; order Pinales; family Pinaceae; genus Picea; species Picea glauca. The sequence continues at coordinate 300,203 of JZKD02S2354433.1, read as the reverse complement.
GTATCCATTGGCATCTGTCTTGATCTCGAAAGGCTGCTGAAGATTCAACAGTGCTAATATTGGTGTGGTACTGATATTTTCCTTCAAAGTGTAGAAGTATTTTTGTTTCTTTCCTCCCCACTGAAAATTGTTCTTCACACTGGTTAAGGCATGCAAAGGAGCTGCAATAAATGAGAAGCTTGTGATGAATCTCCTCTAGTACTGAACTGCACCCAAGAAGCTTTGTATTTTGGTTACATTTTTGGGCTTAGCCCAATTTACAATTACATCAATTTTGGAAGGATCAATTTTCAATTGTCCTCCTCCTACAATATGACCTAAGTACACTAGTGCAGTCTTGCCAAACTCACATTTGGACAATTTTACATACAAATTTTCCCTTCGCAAAGTATCCAATACTTGCTTTATATGTCGTACAAAATCATCTAGAAATGGCATGAATGCATCATTCATCACACACATGAAGGTTGTCAGATCATTACAAATCCCAAATGACATAACTAACCACTTAAACAATCCTTGTTTGGTTTTAAAGGTAGTTTTCTTACATCTTGTTCTGGAACCCTGATTTGATGGTATTTGCTTGCAAATACAACTTAGTGAAACAAACAACATTGTTTAATTGATCAAGTAAATCATCTATACGAGGAAGAGGGTATCGATTATTCACCATCATTTTTTTTAAGGCTCGATAATCAACACACATTCTCCATGTGCCATCCTTCTTTGGCACCATAACGATTGGAGAACCACAAGGAGATGAACTAGGTCTAATGAACCCTTGATCCAATAAGTCTTGTACCTGCGTTTTTATATTTTTCATCTCTACAACTGACATCTTGTACATGCCCACATTAGGAAGAGGAGAATATTTTTGAAGATGTATTTCATGTTGGATTTCCCTCTTAGGAGGTAATTCATCTGGTTCCCGAACGATGTCATCATACTTAGAAAAAATATCAATTAATTCTTTCTTATGAGAAGGATCACATCCTTGGAAGGCATCAGATGTTCTGACATCCTTTTCCCTTAAGACCATGAGTACATATCTCTTATTAGTGTTTATGAGTCTCTTCATTTTTCTTGCACTAACAAGTGTTATGTTTACCTTCATATTGTGGGATCTAACAATATATTCCACTCCCCCTTTAGTAAGGTGATATTTATTCTAATGATGAAAGAAGACTGCTTTTGTATCATAAAGATAAGGGCTCCCTAGCACTATGCCACATATATCAAGTGGTACAACATCGAAATCCACTTCATCAACCAACTTTGAAGCTATAGCAAATACGACCTTACACTGCTTGGTGACATTAAGTTTTTCTTTATCACATACCCAACCAAGAGGATAAATCTTTGGATGTGATTTAGTTTCAAGACCCATCTTTTTGACAAGTTCTTTAGATATCAAGTTTACTTGGGAACCCGTATCAAATAATGTATCTATCTTAGTGTGCTTAGATACAACTCTTATATGAAATAATTCATTCCTCTTTCTTTCATCATCATGAGATTTATTATTGGAATTTGAATTAGCATGAAGAGAATATTTACCTTGTACTCCAACCGTTGTGATATTTTCCTCGTCTCATTAATCTGAACCAAGATCTTGTCGCACTGTAGAAACAGTCATTGTCTTCCCCTTTCCACCAAACTTTTTCGGTCTTTTATTTGGATGTAAATTCCAACCGTGTTCATCATCATGACCATTATTCTTGCAATGAGTAAAATATGGCCTTCATTCTCCCCTCTTTACAGTGGCGTTCTTTTTGTCCTTCCTTTGAAACTTTCCTTTAAATTTTTTATGTGGGAATTTGGAAGGTTTCTTTGTGGGATCTTTTTGAACATGATTTCCCCTATTCTCAAGGTGAGTGGATTTCACACAAACTTCATTAAGACTAGTGGGGTTAAACAGTAGTAAAGTATGATGAATATAATTGTGAAGTGCGCTAATATACTTCATTAAATTTTCATAATAATCTAAAGGAATGTTTAATGCAAGAGATTTCTTTCTAAATTCTTCTGTGAAACTTTGTACAATTTGACCTTTACTTTGTTTTAAATTTTGTCATTCCATGATTTCTTTATGTAAATAACCCAATGGGTAAAATTGCTTCTTTATTGTTAATTTAAATTCCGACCATGAGTAAAGAATATTACCACACTTACTTATGTCTTGAGGTTTTCTCTCCCACCATATGAGAGAAATGCATTCAAATCGAAGAGAGGCCAATTTCACTTTAAATTCCTCTTTATCAATCTGTTGAACATGGAAATATACTTCAACTTGTTGGATCCAATTATCTAGCTTTTCGGGATTAACATCTCCATTAAACATAGGTAAAATTTTTTTTACATCAAGCTTTGATAATGGTTTCTTAAAAGAAGCTTTATGGATAGAATAATGAGAACGATGAGAATGATCAGAGGAAGAAAAGATATAACTCAATGGTGAAGATGGAGGCTCAGGAGGGTCTCCTCCAGCCCCTTGATTCACTGAAGAATTTTCATTCCTTGATGCTTCCTTTTTCTTCCCTTTATTTTCCATTCTCTTCTCGTAATATCCATACATTTTCTCGACCATATCTGACATGTGATAGAATGCCATATGGAATTTTTTCTCCTATTCATCACATTTTTTATCTTCATCCATTTTCTTCCTTTGGGATGCATGACCAACTTCGGGTTTAAAAGTATTAAGTGTTCCTTCACCATTTTTATGCTTGGCCCTATTAATCATTCACACTCAACAATTCAAGTCAAAGATAACTGCTCTGATACCAACATGATCCAAGATATTTTCATCGATGTGACTTATTAAAGAATTGTATTAAATGAGCATAAATTGAAGTGCACCATAAAGAAGGAAAATCTCAATAATAAAAATACAAAAGCATCAAATCTAGAAAAAAAACAAAAACAAAAAACAAAAAAAAAACTTAATAACAGAGTTTGTTCTTGATGGACTACGTCTCTAGGTCCTGCTCTCAAATGGGTAGGCCTTTTTATCGACTCAACAAAATAATTTGGAAAAATACATAAGTATACCTCACTCTGGAATTAAGCTGCAAAAGTTTATGTTAGATTAGAAAATAGACAACACCATTGAATTTGTGGTGTCGAATTACCCAAAAATTATTGTCCCCACTCCTCAATATGACCCTGGCACTCCCAGGCCCATGAGAAATCTCATCTCAGTTTCCATGCCTGCAACCTACAATTAATTCTCTATTGTAACGTCCCCGTCCATCCATGTTGGGCCACACTACACTAGGGAACTCTTACATTCTCTCTGTGGAACATACTATAACATACCCAACATCTAACTGAGTTGTGCCACATAAAATTTTCGATCTGTATGCAATTAAAATATATACACATAGAACTCTTGCGGAAGCATTATATATAAAACGTAAACATACAAATACCTCTGTAAATACATGGATTCAAATTGAAATAACAGTAACCATATACATGCAGTATATATAAGAAATATCGATAAAAATAAACACAGTTATAACCACACATATGATAACCCATAAAAATAAGCACGTAAATAACAATGCAACATGTAAATTTATCATACAATTGGAACTTATCTTGTTAATAATGTCACCAAATGTGTGCAGACCTTCCACGAACCTCCCAGCATTAGACCACACTGTTCATCACTCTCAACAGTGAGTCACCCTCGAGATGGGACTAAACTCCACCCGGGTAAAGGGATTCCTAACCAGGCTGAAGGCTCATAGACAACAAGAAATAAACTGTCTCAGGTGCCAAGTCAAAATAACATCCTATAGTCTCTCATTCCCCACATTCCTATCCCACCGAGGAAGTGTTCCCCTTCTTTGCTCAACAGTCCTTCGACTGCCCCACTTCCTTTCCGGGCTTCAGCAATAGGCCGAATAGGAAGTCTCAGAGCACTGTAGTTGCAGTTTAGCACCTTCAGGAAATCAATTCCCAACAATTATCTCACCCAAATAATTTATCATGGGCCTGAAAACCCGCCTCTTCATATCCCATGGGCCTAAAAACCCGCTTCTTCAGTCCATCTCCGAAGCTAACCAATTACACTAACATAAAAAGGCTATGGATATTGGTTCAGGTACAGTCATGAAGATACAAAGGATAACTCAATGGGTGTGTGCATGCTCATGGATGATTGACTGGATGGCTCAATGATGGAAGGAATGATGGGAAAAATTATGGTAAAGATGGGAAAATGAACTAAGTCCCAACAATATGTATGCATGTCCCCAACTTGACACTTGTCATGTTGGGAGCTACTTTGGCCCACTTGTCCCCAACTTTAGAACTTAAGATAAAATAATTATCCATACTTTATGATTTAAGAATATTAATATAATATTCCTTTTTGGCTTAATCTCCATAGCTTACCCCTTTTCCTTAACTTTTAGGCCCCTCCCTTTCCCTAACCAGTGGAGTTTAGTCCCCCATCTCTTTGATCTTGGTCAGTTTGCACGTAGTGATGTATTTTATATTAATGTTGAGACATTTACAAAAGTAGGCGCATTGGCCTTTAAGATCTAGGCTCTCTAGCCTAATCTAAACATAAGCATCATAGCTTATAATATTGGCTCACCAGCCTATAAAATTCCACATATACACAAAGGCTCCATGGCCTCAATATCACGTGCACTCTAGTTGTTGCATGCGGTATCTAGGAATGTGCACACTTCATCATTTTACTACGCAGTAATAGCGCATACTATGCCATGAAATGTGCATACAAAATGATACCAAAACAACTCACCAACCTAAGTACATTTTCATGTACATTAAAATTGGGTTCGGCCTAGGGATATTACAATCCCCTCCCCTTATTTATGCACTATTCTTAGTGCATCAGGTACCCATATACAAAAAAAATTCAAAAATCCTCAAAAAGATACGAGTATTCTGCCCACATTGCATCCTCATGTTCCCAAGTAGCATCCTCAGGACCGTACAAGGTCCATTGGACCTTTACAAGCCCTATGGCTCGATTCTAGAGCTGTTCAATTTTTCGGTCCAGATTGCATATCGGATGCACCTGAAAAATGCCTTCTTGCTCCACCTGAATCACATTCCAATCAATAACATGATTAACATTAGGTATATATTTCTTGAGTAATGATACATGGAATACATTATGAACAGACATAGATGCAGGCAATGGAATCATATAAGATACTGGACCAATCCTCTCTAGGATTTCAAATCACCCACAATAGCAAACTGTCAACTTTGAACAATTTCTCAACTTCAGGTAACTTTTGTTAGCCTTCACTTTCAAAAATACATGATCACCCACTTTAAATTCCCTATGAGTTTTTCCCTTATCAACATACATTTTTTGCCTATCTTGGGAAACCTTTAAATTTTGTTTTATTTTTATCATTTTCTCCTCCATTTAGCTGAGCAAATATGGTCCAACCACTGCTCTATCTATTGGGTTATCCCAACTTACTGGTGTGCTGCACTTTCTTCCACAAAGTGCCTCAAATGGGCTCATCTTCAGATATGCTTGGTACCCATTGTTATAAGCAAACTCTACCAAGTGTAGGCAGTCTTCCCATTTTTATGGTTTATCCATCACATACATTCTTAACATATCCTCAATCATTTGATTCACTCTCTCTATTTGACCATCTAATTCTGGATGATAAGCTGTACTAAAATTCAAGTTTGCTCCAAATCCATTAAATAATCCCTTCCAAAATTTTGATGTAAATTTTGGATCTTTGTCAGGCAGAATTGTCTTGGGTATGCCATGTAATCTAGCAGTTTCCTTCATATAAACATCAACAATGTTGGTTTCCTTGTGAGTGAGCTTAACTGGAATAAAATGGGCAGCTTTAGTAATCTTATCCACCACTAGCATGATAGAATCATGTTGCTTGTTTTTTTTGGGAAGTTTGGTGATGAAATCAATTGTTATAACTTCCCACTTCCAATCAGGAATGGGTAACCATTGTAGAAAACTAGATGGGTGTCTATGGCCAGCCTTTACCTTTTGAAATTCCAAACATCTGGCAATAAAATCAACGACCTCTTTCTTCATGTCTGGCCAATAATATTGGCTCTTGACAACTGCAGTAGTTTTCTGATATGCTGGGTGCCTAACATAAGGCACATTATTCATTTCTCTCAATATCAGATTTTTCAATTCATTAGAATTTGCTACATAAATTATGCCCCTGTACATGAGAATTCCATCATTATCTAGCTTATATTCCTCAATTTTCTGCTGCAAAATACTTTGTTGTAATTTTGCCACTAATTCCTTGTAATGAAAATCTAATTTGGTAGCCTCTAAAATCATGTCTTTCAAATCTGATTGGTACATGCTAATGGCCGTGGCATGCATTTCATGCACTCTTTTGCTGATTGCATCAACTACTTTTTGCTCTTTCCCCTTGATATGCTTTATATCAAAGTCATATTCACTCATAAATTCTAACCATCTACTTTGCCTAGCATTTAGATTTGGTTGATCAAATAAATATTTCAGGCCATTATGGTTTATTCTCAGCTCAAACCTTTTTTTGATGAGGTGGTGTTTCCATTTCCTCAAGGCATGCACTATGGCTGCCAACTCCCAATCATGAGTGGCATAGTGTCTTTCATACTCTTTCAACTTCCTTGATTCATAACATATAACAAACCCATTTTGACTGAGGAATCCACCAAGTCCCTCTTTACATGCATTTGTGCATATAATGGAGTCTTCATTTGGGTCTGAAATCCTTAGTATTCGAGCACTTGTTAATAATTGTTTCAAGTGTTGGAAACTCCTTTCACAATCCAATGTCCACTGAAACTTCACACCCTTCTTTTACAAGGAAGTGCTTGGGTGTGCAATCTTTGAGAATCCTTCAATAAATATCCTATAGTAGCCTGCAAGGCCCATGAATGATTCGACCTCTGTGTTGGCCCTTGGTTATGAAAGAAAGAGAAGGTCAAGGAAGAAAAGACAGAATGTGAACTGTGCAGAAGACACAGTGACTGTTATTGGGTCAAGGTGAATAAAAGAGAAGAAAAGGCAGAGCGAAGTAAAAGGAATCAAGTCATTGGACGAGGAGATTAGGGATGACAGATCATCAAGAAAGAAGGATCGTGGACAACTTAGCAAGCAGAAAAATCCACCATTGGATGCTTTGGATCACCGTGCGAGGAAGAAGGAAAGACAGGCTGGCGAAGCCCTGGAAATGCAGGTCAAGTTGACCTAGGGTTTTAGACACCTAGGGTTTTGGTATCTAGGGTTATGGACACCTAGGTTTTGGCCTAAGGATGTTGGTGAGCTATTGTAATATATAAATAAAGGTCAAGAGGACTTGGGTTGGGTTGTTGTTGGTTGTTATTGTGGTTGTTGATGGTTAGTATTTTTGTTGGTGTATTTGTCATTGTGTGATCGAGAGAGTAAGATTGAGTGAGAAAGAAGTGTTGAGTATGAGAGCCTTCTGTACTATAATATCTTCAGCTGGGTGCGAAGATCAATCTCACAGCTGGGTGCGCAAGAAGGGGAGAGATAGTGAGGAGAAGAAAGAAGATTTGCTAGCTAAGAGAAACAAGAACTATATGCTTCATCTTAATACATTATAAAGCATAGTTTTGTGGACATATCCCTAGAGAGAGGGTGAACCATGTATATTTTGTGTTATGTGTGATTGATACTCTGTTCTTTTTCATTTGATATGCTGCTAGTTGCATTATTGTGTTAGATCTACTAGATAATTGTGCAAAGTAGATCTGAGATGATAAGTGATATAGGTGAATGTTGTATTATTCTACTGTTAAATCCACTTGATATTCCCTTTGGTTGTAGACACATCTATCTTGCAAACCCCCCATAGCTGCTTCGGGTGAGACTGCACCTGCTTCACAGGTGTTGCCGAAAGGGCCAGTAGTTAGGGCTTGTAGGTGCACTCTTGGAGTTGAACCCTAGGTTTTCTCCTATGCCAAAAAATGGTTTCGCTACCAGGACCAGAATCTCTTTGAGGGAATGTTAAGGTGGTTTCCATCAAAGACAGAGACTCAAAAGTGGATAGAGGATCAAGAAAAGGACTTCGTTGAATCCTAGAACAAGAACCCTAATCTTAGAACAAAGCACTGGTTGGAGAAATATATCTTTACTGATATACACAAGATTTTCTTTGGAGGAATCCATCAGGAGCTATATGAGTGGTTAGCTATATTAGCAAATACCTAGTTTGAGATCAGATCTATACCTCCTATGGTTTGGATGTTGACATTGATCAAGAAGGTCAAGAGAGTTGATAACACTGTATCACGATCAGTAGATCAGTAGTTTGATAGCATCATTGGAGTTTGTATCACTGAGTTCATTGTTGAAAGAATAGAGTCATACAACCAAGCTGAGAGATACTTCTTTAAAGGATCCAGAGGAAAATTTTTACACTTACTAAAGTTGAGAATCAAGATGCTATTGCATGAGAAGAACATATTGAAGATACAGTAGATTGGTTGGATTTGAAAAATCTAATGTTCAATAATTCAGACAGTGACAGTGACACAGAAGCTAGACATACACACAGTGGGTGTTACACATTATTTTCGTCATCCCTATGATCGTTAATGATGTAAACCTATCTATTGTCTTTAGAGGGGTCACAGTGGCCTGAGTTCCTGAAGAGAGAAGGAAGAAGAACTTTTCCTGAGGAAAAAAGTTGCATTTTCCTATGTAAAAACCTTATAAAAAGAAATGTCCGCAGGTTGCTATATAGGCAGGGTGCGGGAATGACAAATTCCCGCAGGTTGCTATATAGCCAGGGTGCGAACAGTCCGCAGGTTGCTATATAGCTAGGGTGCGGACATTCCAGCACGTGGGAAAAATGAGCGATTTCTCGAATCTTCTAGAAGGAGAAGCTTCTTTGGTGAGGTGGCATCCGAATGGTTTGG
>JZKD02S2354433.1:276808-288805 GCA_000966675.3 Picea glauca | reverse complement strand
CATGGAGAAAGTTAGCTTTTGGTTGGCTTGGAATTATTAGCTTGATTGGAGTGGCTTTGAGATTTGCTTTGTCAAGATAGATTGTGAGTAGCTATCAGATCTATGGTTTCAGAATATTTGGAGCAAGAAGTGTGTGTGGAACGAAGGACAGTTGGAAGGGACCTTACGACATCAAGGCAATGGTTGTAATCTCTCTTTCACATTTAATATGATACAGTAATATGTTTCTTTCCCATAAAGTTAGATCTACTTTATTACATGATTCCTTGATCACATGTATAGTCTAGGGTTTGGAATATATTAAGGTCGTTGCTGTGAGTGGTTTGTGTTGTTGTGATTGGACGACGCAAGAGCATTGTAGCAGAGAGAGGAACAACAGAGATTAAAGGAGAGATTTTATAAAGTAAGTACATCATCCTTTTTTCCTCTTGTCCATTCAATACTTTAGATCTAGGGAAAGAGTAGTATTCTGTCATGGTTTGTTCTAGATCCAGGTGGATCTGGGGAGATTGGTCTGTGTCCGCACTAACTAATTTATCCTTAAATAGTGGGAGAGTGTTCAGAGAAGTTCACCTTGTGAATCTATTTAAGAAGAACGATGGGGATAAGGGTTTCTACAGTAGAGAAGAGGAAGATCTGACGAATGAAGAACATTTAGAACCCACTAGGGCAGAGGAAGGGAAAGATGAAGAGCCTCACCAGGAAGAACCTTAAACTTTAGGAACTACGTAGACTACTGAAGTAAGTACTATTATCCATCTTGTTGATTTAGTAGCATTAAGCAATCAGAGTAATCCCAACCACCAGAGCGTTCAGAGCACTGTCACTAGTAGCTCATCACATACTCAGTCAGGAACCCTGGGAAGATTTATGGCAGATGAGATGAGGCTCCCTATTTTTTGGGGAGATGGATTTGAAGATCTTGATTAGCACTGGTTCCTATGTGAAACTGTATGGAATATTAAAAATGTCACCGACGAAGCTGTCAAAAGAACCCAGTTTAGTATCACCCTAAGGGATCGAGGACTGAGCTGGTACATGAAGATTGTCCAAGGACTTGCACAACCTAATCCAATGAATCAGATCAAGAATGCGTTTATTGGAGAATTCAAGAAACCCAAGTCGAAGTCACAATGTATTATAGAGCTGAAAGAGATCAAGCAGAAGGTAGTTGAACCCATTTGGGAATTCGATCAGAGATTCAATACCTTAACAAGCCAATTAAATTTTTAGATCCCAGATGAAAAGAACAAAGAATGGTTCATTGTTTCCCTCTTACCACACATCAAAGTTTGTTGGCACAGGGGCAGACCCAAGGTTCAACGCTACAATAATGCACCAACAAAACCGTAACTACTGTCCCTTTCGACAACACATGCAAAGTAGATGAAGTCTCACCGGAGGTAGAGGCAGGGGTGGTTGTAGGACTCAGGTGTCTGCAACCTTATCTGGGACACATATATCTGATTATAATACTTAATAGAGAACTTAGCATAGTTATTCCACCATTGTTTAACCAATATCTACTCCGCAGAGAAAACAAAGCATCGCAGCATTCACCTAGATCTGATATATCTAAGCACTTATCATAATGAAATATATTAGATCTAATAGGTTCAAACACTAAGCACATTCATCTATGTCAGATCTAACATCCAGTTTCATCATAGGCACAAAGCATAAATAGATCTATCTAATCATCTCAAATCACTTAGAAAATAACACGTAAACACATCAGAACATTGCACATAGCAGAATTACACAGTATTTATGTGGTTCACCCCCACCCTAGGGCTACATCCACCAATTATTCTTCTTTATTAGCTTCTTCAATAGGTTACATGCACAAAGCCTCGAAACCCTTACTCCACCTAGGACAGGAGATCTGCGCACCTCACTAGATCCTCCTTCCTCACGTTACATCACAAAGCCTTCCACAGTATGTCACAGAACACTTGCACTTATCTCTTCAAGTTCCTCATAATATGCATAGAACACTTGCAATCCTTCAATCACATAGATCTAGCACTTAGCCATTCATCTCACATCACATAGATGCATGCATACACTCTATATAGCCTAGGCATCTATTTATACTTTACAAAATAGGCCTAATCATGGGTAAACCCATGGGCCAACATCCCTTCCCATTAGATAATCCAAAAACCCTAAAAGGACCCAAAAAAGAGCCAAGATCCTGTGATCTTTTCTTTTTCTTGCGCTCCATCTTCAACAGGCTATCGAAGTCCCCAAAATGGTCAAACTTGACCAAGGATCTCCAAAACTTGGTCAAGGGCCAACAAAACCCCAACACTTACCTGTGACTCATCTTGAGTTACTCTGTTGTAGGAAGTTCTTCTTTGAAAGCCTCGATCTTGGCTTGAGTTGCTTCGACCTCTTGTTCAACAAACTCTTGGATGACTACATCATTCACGGGTCCTTCTAGGCATTGTTCAGTTGTATTAACAACCTATTCTATCTCTGTAAACAATTGATAGGAATTTTCTTGTATGGGTTGGATTTTCTGAGTTACCTCCATAACTCTGCTCTAGATAGCATGAATCTATTGTTAGGCAATCCTCTGCTCTTGGGATCACTTCATTCTTTCCACAACTGACAGGGGCTTCAATTGTTCCTGTATCTTTTCAGCTTCCCACTTCGCCTCTTGAAGTTGTGATTCTAGTGCTCTTAATTATGGACTCTCAACGAGTCACTCATATGTTAAGGCACTATGGTCAATGAGTTGCTTACATTCCAGGGTAAGAGCCTTTAGTATTTCAACTAAGATCCTGACAATTGCTTATCTTTGGTCTCTTATGTCTTGTGGGGTCTCAAGTACATCGCGTAGCTCTAAGTCTGTGATGTGTTGTTATAGCTGTTGGATCACTTCTTCAAGTTGTGCTTCTGCCTTTACTCTACAACTATTACAGAGAGAAGTGCTATGTTTACCATTTCCTTCACTTTGAGGTGCTCTGCGAGAAACTGTTCCTTTTCTTGTTGTAGTTGTGCTTTTTCTTCATCAAACTTTTCTTGGAGAGAAATATTTTCCTTTTCTGCAGCATTGCATTGCTCTACAAGTACTCCCTGTACTTGTTCCAAATCCTAGGTGGCTTGTTTTTTTTCTTCTTACGCTCGTCGAAGACGAGCTTCAACTTTATTGGCTAGGCGTGGAGTTGAGCTGGATCATCTCCCAAGTCTGGTTCTCCTGGCACATTGGAGACTGCGCAGCTAGACTCGAGGGCTTGTTGCACCCCTCGAAGTTCATTCTCAATTCAGTCATACATCTCCTCTTGTTTTGCTTCTTGTTTCTTTGCTATTTCCATTGAAGCATCTTGCAAGGCTACTATGAGGAAGTCGAAGTCATCAGAGGTGAGGACAGTCTGCATCTTGGTCATGGTGGCCTTCTCTTTCTTCCGGGAGGAAGGTGTCAGAGGATAAACTTTCCTCTTTTTTAGGGGATCAGACTCATGTTCATGTTGTTCTTTGACCTCTTTGTCATTCAACTCTTCGACATCACCTCCTTTCTCTCATGACATTGAAGCAGTCTTCGTGGATGCACTATCTAAATCTTGAACCTCTTTGATCTTCTTGGTCTTGCTAGGTCCGGGTGTATCCTGCATGGTTTCTAGAATGTCAATGTTAGATATCTTCATAGGGTCTGCTAGAATGAGGAGGTCCTCCAACCAGTCCTTGGTGATCTCATCCAAGTCCTCCTTCGTCAATTTATATTAAGATTGGAGTTGTTGCTTGTGTTTGTCAGTGCGCATTGTGATGTAAATAAAATGTCCATCTACGTTGAACTTCATCAAAGGCCTAAACCGATGTAGAGTGTTTGGATTCATGCGAGGTTTAGACTATATGGCTATCTTCAGCTAATTGTAGTAGGTATGAAAGACAACATTGGATTTCCACTGTTTATTCATATCTCTTGAATACCACAGTGTACTGAACTTCATGGCCAATGGTTCGAAAGGCTCAATGTACGAGAAGGTCTCACCTTTCGACATCTCCCAGGAAATAAAAGCGATCAGAATCAATATCCAGCTAAAATGAAATTTGTACCCTTGATCCTGTGCCTCTCTGCAGTTGAGTTCTAATTGGTTCACCAAGTACTTCGCCAAGTTCATCTGAAGTCCTTTTGCACACTTCCCTGCGAGGTCGACTACAAAACTGGTGACTTGGGTGGGTCGGTTCTTTCATACTGATTTCCTTGCAATCATTGATAGGAAAGTTTCACTACGCCGCTCTGGATAGAAGCTACCTTGTAGCCTCACATTGCCTTCTTGAAATCGACATAAGTGTCTTTGATTATTTGGGCAAGAGCGCGATCCATGGCTTTTTCGGGGTAAAACTCTTGAGGATCAGGTCCTTGCATACTTAACCCTGTGATCTGATTGATCAACGTTGGATCAATTGTTATACTATGGTTTAACCACAAATATCCACCATGGTAACAAGATAGCAGTAGCTTGATGCATGCATTTACCTCCTAGTGTCATCCGAAGTGGGGAATCTTCATGACGTTGAGCAAGGTGGACTGCGCGAGGTTCATAGTCCAAGGCTGGGGGATTATCTTTGAATTATTCCCCTTGGTTCTAGTGAGGTACTTATGTGGGGAAATCATTTTATAGGATTTTTGATCTCCGAGATTGAAGTCGCTAGACTTCAACGTTGCAATCTTATCTTGGTCTGCTCGCACTGTGCATATCCCCTTCAGGAGGTACGCATTGACCAAGGTGTAGTTGAAATATCTGGGCATGATGCCTCGATTTATTATGCCACTCAGAGGTGGAGTATAGGAGGGTAATATAGTCGAGATCAATTTAGCATTCTCTAGATCATCCCTATGCTTGGTTCATTTTTCATCTGATGGTCGGGATGGTCTAGCTCCGTGAGAAGTGGACGGAGAGGTTGGAAGTCCTCTCGTTGATGAAGCTTGTACACCTGTAGACATCGACACAACTCTTTTAGTCATGAGGTCAATCAAAACTTCTTCAATAGATTGCTCGGCAACGCTCAACTTGTTCGACATACGCACTCGGGTTTACAAATCTCAGGTTCAGGGAGTAGCTTAGACATAGTAATGAGATAGAAAGAAAGAGTGCAATGATCACGGTGTAAAATCAATTAGTCTGCGGGCTCAAACTCTCAGTAGGAAAAGATTTTCTCGGTGCATGGAGCGACGGGACAAGTAAGTAACTCGACAATGGGTATGAAGCCTTCATTAACTCTGTTATGTCTATTATGGTGTGGTCCCAATGGTCGGATGGAAAGCTGCCTATCCATAAATGTCTTTCTATCTGTTTGGAGCATTGATCTAACGATTATAATGTCCCCAACGACTGTATTTCTTTTCCATGGCTAAGTGCCATGTGTCACTATTCTGATCTCCTGGCGAAGCTCCAATTTTGCAATTTTTCCTTCTATGAATTTTCTTCAGGATCTCTCTGCAACTTTTCAATCTTAGCTCTCTTCTTACTTAGCTTTCTAGCCTTATTTCCAGTGAGCTTCATCTCGTTCTTCCTTTTCCCATTCTGATTCTTATCTTCTTTTGTTATAGTTACTTCACGTTGTTGAGATTATTTCCTAAGATTCGAGGTTGATCCTTCTTCATTATCTGGAATAGGTATTTCAATATTCTGTGGGTCTTCTGATATTCTTACAACTTCGACATCCAGGTCTCTTGTTTTAAATAGCTTTGATCTATTCTATTGTTCTTCAATCAAGTGTGTGATCCTTCTAGTCATGAAATATTTCAATTCTTGCTTCTTGTTTAATACTTCTTCTTCTTCCTTCCTTCTGGCTTGATCTCTTTCAATCCATGGTCTTCCTAGTAGCATGGTAAACAATGCATTGACGTCAATGAATTTAATGATCTCAAAATCTTCTTTTGTTGAAGCTTTGTTGACATTCATAGGGAGCTTTGTAAGTCTTCCATAGAGGGTTATCATTTTTCCTCTAAATAATCCCATTCCTCCCAATGAAGGAATCATAGCAGGATTTCCTAAAATTTCCCATGTTCTTTATGTCACAATATTCAACTGTGTTTCCTCATCCAAGACACAGTCAACGTCGAAGTCTCCTATTCTTGCCTCAATGCATTCTTTTTCTTTGAAGACCTCTGATAATATGACATGTCAGTGGTCATTCATGGTTTCTTTAATTTGTAGCAATACTTTCTTTGATTCTTTCTGGGATTCTGTCGTAATCTTAGTGTCTTGTCCTTTCTCAGGGTCTACTTGTTCCATATTCATTTTTTCAAACTTAGCAATCATTCTAGGGCAATCCAAAACTTCATGGTCCATATCTTTACAACAAAGGCAACTACGTCTTTTCCCAGGGAACTCCTTAGCAATATGTCTAGGTTTTCTACAACTGTAACAGAGGGTTAATCCTCTCTTTCATTTAAATGATCCTCAACATTTCCTGTATTACAAACTAGGATCATTGTGGCTGGCTTGTAAAAAATTATTTCTAGGATCCTACATACAATTATTAGTCCAAAAATTCTTTATATGCATAGGTATGACATATTTTTCACTATTCTTATTGGATCTACTCATATCAAACCTTATTTCATCTATTAATACCCTAGTTTTCAAGTTAGGACAGAATCTATCAAATATACCTAGATCCATACTTTTGAAAAAAAAAAAATTTCTTATCTTACTTCTACAGAGCACAAAGCTTTCATATCTAAAACTTTTTCAATATTCTTACATTTATCAAAGTACAAAGCTTTCAGATATTACCTCTTTAAGAAAAAAATTTCTCACTTTTACCTTTCTCGGAGCACAAATCTTTCAGATCTTACCTCTTTACTTTAAATATGAACTCTTTCTTTAGCATAGAGCTCTATAAATCAAGTATAATATTGCACACTAGGGAAACAGATCTGTGCATAGGGATTTCACAATTTTAGATCGGATCTTTGCAAAAATCTTCTTCTTTCTCAGTCCCATCCATCACAGTTTCAGTTCCGATATTGCGCACTTCAGCAGTAGATCTACACACAGAGTTTCGCTTTCTTTACTTAAGTTCCTAGCAATCATAGTTTTAGGTCCCAATACTAGTCACTTCAGTAGCATATCTACACACAAATTTTCTCTTTTCTTTACTTCAGTTCCCATCAATCATAGTTTCAGGTCCCAACAATGGAACCATTTTTTGGCACAGGGGTAGACTTAGGGTTCAACGCTACAATAGAGCACCAAAAAAACCCTAACTACTGGCCCTTTCGGCAACACCTATGAAGCAAATGAAGTCTCACTCAAGGTATATGCACGGGTGGTTGAAGGACTTAGGTGTCTGCAACCTTAGATGGGACACAGATCTGTGATTATAATACTTAATAGAGCACTTAGCACAATTATTCCACCATTGTTTAACCAATATATACTCCAAAAAGAAAATAGAGCATTGCGGCATTCACCCAGATCTAATATATCTAAGCACTTAGCATAACAACATAGATTAGATATAACAGATTCAAGAACTAAGAACATTCATCTATGTCATATCTAACATCTAGATTCATCATAGGCACAAAGCATAAACAAATCTATCTAATCATCTCAAAGAACTTAGAAAATAACACATAAACACATCATAACATTGCACATAGAAGAATAACACAGTATTTATGTGGTTCACCCCCACCTTGGGGCTACGTCCACCAACTCTTCTTCTTTATTATCTTCTTCAATAGGTTAAATGCACAAAGTCTTGAAACCCTTACTCCACCTAGGATAGGAGATCTGTGCACCTCACTAGATACTCCTTCCTCACGTTACAGCACAAAGCCTTCCACAGTATGTCACAAAACACTTGCACTTAGCTCTTCAATTCCCTCACAATATGCACAGAGCACTTCCAATCCTTCAATCACAAAGATCTAGCACTTAGCCATTCATATCACATCACATAGATACATGAATACACTCTATATAGCCTAGGCATCTATTTATACTTTACAAAATAGGCCTAATCATGGGTAAACCCATGGGCCGCCATCCACTTCCCATTACATAATCCCAAAACCCTAAAAGGACCCAAAAAGGAGCCGAGATCCTGTGATCTCTGCTTCGTCTTGCGCTCCATCTTCGACAAGCCGTCGAAGTCCCCAAAATGGTCAAACTTGACCAAGGATATCCAAAACTTGGTCAAGGGCCAACAAAGTTCCTCTGATGCAACAGAATATTGCTTCGCAGGCTGAGGTGCTATAGATTGCCATGAAGCTAGAGTCAACCCCAATGGGAGAATCCAACTCAGGTATGAGTCAAATAATGAGTCAGCTAACTAGTTTTTCCCTGCATGTCAAGGATATGAAGAAAGACAAGGGAAAAGATAAAAGAGAAGACATATGATATGTCAGATGTAGATCGAAAGGCCATGACAAGGAGCATTTCCCCTTATTTCATGAATACTTGGCCTCTGGAGCTCCGATCCCTTTGAAGCAAGTCACCTTACCTTGGCGCGAGGTATGCATAAATAGGCATTGCCCTTGTGAGTGCTATTACATGTAGAAATACATTCAGACACCCACAAATTTGTATTGTACGTTATGTAAGTCCATGGGGCATGATGATAGGGATTGTAGGGCTTACGATCTCATGCATGAAAGGTTGAGAGACATATACAATATTCAAGGCAAAGTATAGCAAGAAGGAAACAGTACGCAGTATAACTCCTCTGGGAGAGGAAACTTCAATCCTCGTGGTGTATTCATAGGCAGAGGACAAGGAGGAGGAATGGGTCGAGGTCAAGGAAAGATCATATGTTACAACTACACATAGCCGAGACACTTAACAAGGGACTGCTAGAACCCTTGCACTACTTGCAGCTACTGCAGTTCCTTCGAACACATTATCAAAGATTGTCCTGTGTTGTTGGCTAAGCTTCAGGAAATATGAGGACCTCACAGAACCCAAAAGTAAAATGGATATATGTTGAACCTCATGGAGAAGACCCTAGAGTCGCTATTATCACTAGATGAGGCGTTGTTACAGGAGAAGACAGGATGACCCAAGAAAATATTGTTGAAGACTCAGGAATCAGGAAAGATGCAGAGAAGACCCAAACATTTGATGCAAAGAAAGAAAGACAAATATTTGAGGAGGAAAGAAAAGAGTTCAAAGTAGACCAAGGGTCTTCATGAAAGACACGGCCATAAGTAAGAGAATATGGATTGCCCCTGGCATTTGATCGGTCTGCTTCGCCAAAAAAAGGAAAAGAGGTAAGAAAGATCATGGAAATTTTATATACTTGTATTAAGTTGATTCAGCATGAGAGCATTGTACAAGAAGTACAAAATTTAATCAGAAAATATGAGATAGGAAATATAGACCCCTTACTGAATAGGGTAGTACACCAAATTGCTAAAAAGAGAAAGACAAACAAGGAAATACACTTGAATGCTCAAATAGGAGAGTATGATATAGATTATGTGGTCCTCGACTTAGGGTTGGAGGTCAATGTCATGACAAAGCAAACCTGGGCATTGATGGGAAAACCGAAGTTGATTTATTCCCCTATCAGTCTTAGGATGGATAATCAACAAGATGTAAGCCCCTTTGGCAGATTGGAACATGTCCCTGTGGACATCAATGGAGTAAGAACGTTTGCAGATTTTGAGGTAATTGAGATAGTTGATGATAGTTGTCCTTACCCTGTGTTGTTAGGAATTGATTGGGATTTTAATAATTCCACTGTGGTTGATTTAAAGAAAAGACATATGACTTTTAAAAGAGATGGACTTAGGGTCATTGCACCTTTAGATCCATATGAAGGTTAGCGATACATAGAACCTATCAGAGAAGAATACCATGCATATGAACTAGAAAACATATACAAGCTCACATCCAGATAACAAGATTACATTAATCCCATGACCGATGGAAACCTAAGCTAGCGAAGTGACAGTGCATGTTCATCAGACTCAGAAGAAGCACTAGAGAACTGGTAGATTAAAATGTTTGAATTATATACAAGAAGATGTGCTAGAATAACTAGAGAAGTTTGTTGGATTGGCACAATAGTAAGTAACTTACCTACCTTTGATGGTCTGAATCCTTTATAAACTTCTTGTCTAACTTTAAAGAAAGTGTACCAATGCAACAAAGATTGATGGCAATGGATGAGGCCTTGAAAGCCACACCAACAAGATGGTGGGGAACACATAAAAACAACATTACATAATGGGTACAAGGTTGTACCCTGATGACAGTGTGGTTCTCAGCACAAGTAGAAGGCTTCGAAGTTCGCTACATAGGTCGAAGTTGTCCAAAGGACCATGTGAAAAGTTTCAAGGATTCCTAGAGAAAAATTCCTCATGAACAGTGGGTCCACAAATTCATTAACACACTGGGCACGAAAACTATCAATTGGTAACTTCAAGCAGAGCTGCATCTTGTCACTACAAATTGGGAAGGTATGACTCAGAATTTTGCAACTACCTTCTTATTTGAAAGCCAATATCCTTTAGTAGATCAAGAATTACAGGATGTAAGACAAAATGTATTTGATGAGGCCCCTAGCCTCCCTATATAACAAGAAGAGGACGAATGGACTACGCCCCTCCAGAAACTGCAAGGTTGTTTCAACATCAATGCTGATGAACACGATGATCCTAGGAAGGTGAACATCACATAAATAGAAGGCCAAAGAGATGTGTAAGGACTAGGAGTTGAGCTACCATTCATTGAACAACCGATCAAGATTAAGAATATCAATATTGAAACAGAGCAGACATTGAATCTTACAAATGTTGAAGATTATTGGGATGCTGCTACTATTGACAAGATAACGGAGTTACTGCATGAATATTAGGACTTATTTCCAACCAAGTTCATTGATATGAAGGGAATTAAAGGTCCTATGGGAGAGATGAGGATCCCTTTGAAGCCATATGCAAGACCAGTCAAATAGAGACCCTATAGATTGAACCCTAAGTATAAGGAAAAAGTGAAGATTGAGCTTGACAGAATGCTGGAAGCAGGAGTTATAGAACCTGTTGAAGAATCAGAATGGATTAGCCCTATGGTGGTGTAGGAAAAGAAGATAGGAGAGATCATGATCCGTTTCAATCTTAGGAAGCTTAATGATGCCTATTTTCATGACCCCTTCCCTACACCATTCACTGACGAAGTGTTGGATAATGTGGGAGGCCAGGAGGTATATTATTTTACAGATGGATTCTCGGGATACCATCAGATCCAGATTGCCAAGGAGGATCGCCATAAGACCACATTTGCAATAGAATGGGGGTTCTACCAGTATATAGTCATGACATTTGGATTGAATAATGCCCCAACCATCTTTTCTAGGGTGGTGGTTGATGCATTCAAAGAGTTCCTACATAAATTTCTAGAAGCATATTTTGATGATTGGACTATTTTTATTTTATTGAAAAATCATATTGAATTTCTAAGGCTAATGCTGGATAAATGCGGGCAATGTCAAATTGCCTTGAACCTGAAGAAATACATTTTATTTTCATGATTTGGAGTGTTTTTAGGTCATATTGTATGTAATTAGGGATTGTTGGTAGACCCATCCAAAATTTCCATTATAGTTTATCTACCCCCTCTGACTTCAGTCAAACAACTGTGCACTGCCCTGGGACATACTGGATATTACCTAAATTTCATTAAGGGGTATGCCCAGATTAAAACTCCCATGGAGAATCTTTTGAATAAGGATAGTCATTTTAATTGGACAGACCAATGCCAGTAGAGATTCGACACACTGAAACAAAAAATGGTCACTGCACATATTCTAGTGTTCACAGATTGGAGTAAGGAGTTTCATGTGCATGTCATGTTGATACTGAAAGGGGGTTGAATCAGTATCAAGTAAAATTTAAAACCTTTTTAAACTTATAGTTAAACCATTCAACTATATCCAATGAGCAATGAACAATAGTATAAGAGTTACACCAATACACCATAATACACCATGCACAATATATGAGAAATAATCAATAGTTTATTGTTCAAG
>JZKD02S2354433.1:254293-273149 GCA_000966675.3 Picea glauca | reverse complement strand
GGTTATAGCAAAAATGGTAAGATGACCTGAAAATAACATACCTTAGAACACATCACCAAAAGACTTCATCCTCCCTTGAAATCCGACCTTCTTTTCTTCTTATTACCTCTGAAATCGGAATTGTATCAAATGAATGTATAATGATGTTTATTTATACCATTTATGTCACTTCCTTTTAACATTAGGGCCGACCTGACACTTTCTTATTTGTAATTATTTTCTTTAATTATTTTCAGGGCCTACATGTACTTCCTTCTTCAATTCACTTTGTCATCTTCAAAAATTCATTTCTCCTCAACCATGAGGATCCACATGATATGCCACATACCACCAAAAATAGCATGATGTATACTATCCATTCATGGGTGTTGTATATGCATGTGCATTGTCCTTCATGTCCAAATACCTTCATCAATCTTGCGGTCCAAAACCCATGACTAGGGTTGACATCAATGACAACAACCAATCTTCCAACATGTCAATGCATCTCCATTGCATTAGGATTTGTGTTAGCACAACCAGGAGATGTATATATCGACCATCCATTATCCTTTGCCAGCAAAAAGTTATCAATTGATGAGATTAATTACACCACTACTGAGAGAGAATGGTTAGCCATGGTGTATGCACTGCAGAAATTTCACCACTAATTGTTGGGAGGGCACTTTAAAATGTTTACTGATCACTCTAGGCTAAAATACCTAGTCAACAATTCAGTGTTGGGAGGAATAATATGAAAATGGATTCTGTTATTTCAGGAATATGACTTTGAGATCGTAGTTAAGCCTGGAAGAATGAACAAAGGTCCCGACCACTTGTCAAGGTTGGAACATGGAGAAGAGAGGAACAATTTGGATGATACACTACAGTATGCACAATTACTGGCCATTAGAAATATTGATGACCACTTCATAGAGATAGTCCATTTCCTGTCCACAAGAATGGAACCTAGCGAATATACAGTTCCCTAGAAGAAACAACTAGTAGTGTGCGCTGCAAACTTTTCACTTATAATTGGACAGCTATATAAGATGGGACTTGACGAGATATTGAGAAGATGTGTTATGGAGGAAGAGCAACCACTAATCCTCGCAGAAGGTCATGAAGGCATCAGAGTAAGACATTACACAAGGAAAGAAACTGTGCAAAAGGTTCTTAGAGCTAACCTTTGGTGGCATATCTTACACAGAGATGCTAAAGACTATTACAAAGCCTGTGATGTATGCCAAAGAGTTGGGAAACCATCCAGAAGAGATGAAATGCCATTAGCACCGTAGATGTCCCTACAAGCATTTGAGAAATGAGCCATTAACTTTGTTGGACCTATCAACCCACCAGGAAAGCGTACAGGAGCTAGGTACATAATTACTATGACATAATACTTGACGAGATGGGTTGAAGAAAGATTAGTTAAGGATTGTAGTGAAACTATAGCTGTGTGCTTCATATTTGATGACATCATAACCATGTTTGGATGCCCAAAGATCCTTATGATTGATCAAGTCACACATTTCATAAATAAAACAGTTGAAGCCCTGACTGAGGAATTTGAAGTCCACTATCAAAAGAGCACACCCTACCATCCACAGGAAAATGGGACAGTGGAAGAATTCAACAAGATTTTGGATACAACGCTGACCAAGATTTACAGTGTGAGTAGGGATGACTAGGATTTAAGAGTACCAGTAGTACTATGGGCCTATAGGACCACTTGAAAGAAGCTAACAATGCAGACCCCTTTTAATTTGGTGTATGGTCTCGAAGATGTTGTCCCAATGGAATACCTGGTACCAAGCTTAAGAATTGATTCTTTTACAGATATGGATGACACTAGCGTTGTTCGAGAGAGACTTGCACAATTGATTGAACTAGAAGAAGAGATATTTATTGCAGGATTTCATCAGCAGATATAGAAGGAAAGAGAGAAGGCCTACCACAACATACACATCAAAAAGAAGGCATTTAAACAAGGTGAGCTAGTACTTGTATATGACAGTAAGTTCATAAAGCATCCTAGGAAGTTCAGAACGCATTGTCTTGGGCCATATGAGGTCGCCTATGTTATAGAGGGAGGATCTATGCAATTGAAGACTTTGAATGGAGAATGGAAGGAAGGATTAGTGAATAAGAGCCGGTTGAAATTGTACTATGACAACCAGCTGCCCCACAGCTCTTAGTAAACGCAAGAGGAAAAGCGTCTAGGTACCAGGTGCAGTTGAAACTAGGTACCAGACACGAAAAAGATAGTTTTCACAAGGAAGGAGAGGAGGCATAGAGCAGAAAGAAAAGGCTACACTATGCAGTCTGAAGTCGAAGTAACACAGAAGGATCATATTTGAAGTGCCTCAGGATGAGTCACAGGTGAGTGTTGGGGGCTTGTTGGCCCTTGGTTATGAAAGAAAGTTAAGATCAAGGAAGAAAAGACAAAATATGAACTGCGTGGAAGACACAGTGACTATTACTGGGTCGAAGTGAACAAAAGAGAAGAAAAGGAGGAGCAAAGTAAAAGGAATCAAGTCATTGGACGAGGAGATCGGGGATGATAGATCAACAATAAATAAGGATCGTGGAAAACTCATCAAGCGTAAAAGTCCACCATTGGATGATTTGGAGCACCACGCGAGGAAGAAGGAAAGACAGGCTGGTGAAGCCCTGGAAACGTGGGTCAAGTTGACCTAGGGTTTTAGACACCTAGGGTTTTGGTATCTAGAGTTTTGGACACCTAGGTTTCGGCCTAAGGATGTCGGTGAGCTATTGTAATATATAAATAAAGGTCAAGAGAACTTGGGTTGGGTTGTTTTGGGTTGTTATTGTGGTTGTTGATGGTTAGTATTGTTGTTGGTGTCTTTGTCATTGTGTGATTGAGAGAGTAAGATTGAGTGAGAGAGAAGTGTTGAGTAGGAGAGCCTTCTATACTGTAAGATCTTCAGTTGGGTGCAAAGATCAATCCTACAGCTGGGTGCACAAGAAGGGGAGAGATAGTGAGGAGAAGAAAGAAGATATGCTAGCTAAGAGTGCATACAAGAACTGTATGCTTCATATTAATAGATTATAAAGCACAGTTTTGTGGACGTAGACCTAGAGAGAGGGTGAACCACATATATTTTTCATTATGTGTGATTGATACTCTATTCTTTGTCATTTGATATGCTGCTAGTTGCATTATTGTGTTAGATCTGCTAGAGAGTTTTGCAGAGTATATTTGAGTTGATAAGTGATATAGGTGCATGTTGTATTGTTCTACTGTTAGATCCACTTGATATTCCCTTTGGTTGTAGAAACCTCTGTCCTACAAACCCCCCATAGCTGCTTCGGGTGAGACTACATCTGCTTCGCAGATGTTGCCGAAAGGACCAGTATTTAGGGCTTGTTGGTGTGCTCTTGGAGTTGAACCCTGGATTTGCGCCTGTGCCAACACCCTGTCACATTATTTGGAACTAACCATTCTCTAATGGCTTCTATATTCTCAAGATCCACTGCTATCCCATCCTTTGAAATTATATGCCCCAAATAATGATTTTTCTTCTGATAAAATGAGAACTTTCTCAATTTGCCATACAACTGATGCTCCCTTAACACTTGCAACACCATCCTCAAATGATGTTCATGCTCTTCTTCTGACTTGGAATATATAAGAATGTCATCCAAAAATAAAATGACAAACTTGTCTAAATATTCTCAAAAAACACCATTCATTAAGCACATGAAAACAACTAGTGCATTTGACAACGCAAATGGCACAATTGTGAACTCATAATGACCATACCTTGTCTTGAAGGTGGTATTGATGATATCTTCCTCTTTAATCCTTATCTGATGGTATCTTGATCTAAGATCTATCTTTGAAAATATCTTGGCATCCTTAAATTGATCAAAGAGATCATCAATCCTTGGCAGATGATACTTGTTCTTAACAATCACTTTAATCAACTGTCTGAAATCAATGTACAATCTTAATGTTCCATATTTATTTTTCATGAACAATATTGGGGCACCCCAAGGTGACACACTTGGGCATATATACCCCTTCTTCATAAGTTCTTCAAGTTGCATTTGCAACTCCTTCAACTCTGGTGCACTCATTCTGTAAGGAGTCTTTGACACTAGAGATGCTCCAAGCATTAAATTTATAGAGAAATCAATATCTCTCTTTGGGGGTAGTCCTGGCACCTCCTTGAACACATCTTCAAAATCTTCCAGGGTTGCATAATCTTCCAAATTTGGCACCTTATCTTTAGGTGTCTCCTCCATATGAGGTACAAATAATTGACACCCTTTTCTGTAAAATATCTTCAACTACAATGCCAGAATTTCTTTGATGGTTACTGCCCTAGGAATCCCCTACACTTTCCTTAGGCTGCCTTCCTCATTCAAGCAAGTAAATGCATTTTTATGACAATCTAGGATAGCATGATGTTGGTCCAACCAATCCATCCCAATTAGATAGTCATAAGAACCTAAAGGAAAGATGTTCAAATCTTCCCTAGTGTTCAACCCATTCATGTCCATAAGACATGACTTAACCATCTCATTAACTTTTCTTTTGGCTCCAGTAGCTAGCCGCACCAACCAATACTTTCCATGCTTGTTTCTTGGCAAATGAAAAATTTCCACCATCTTAGGATCTATATAACTATGACTAGCTCCTAAATCAATTAAAATAATAATGGTTTGATTGTTGATCATACCTTCCACTTCAATCATATGTGACTGATACTCTACTTGCTTGTTGTCTATGGTTGCATAGATCCTTGGCACATTTCTACCCATGTCCTGCACTTTTTCATCTTCCTGTACAATGTGAACAGTCCTCCCTTTTTCACCTCTGTGAGGACAATATCTGAACATATGATCCCCTTTAAAACCCCAACATTGAATAGGTGGTTGCCTTGGCTTGTTGGTGCATTGTTGGAGATGAACCCTGGGTCTGCCCCTATGCCAACAAATGGTTCTATTGCCGGGACCAGATTCCTTTTAAGGGAATGTCAAGGTGGTTTCCATTGAAGACAAAGATTCAAAAGTGGATAGAGGATCAAGAAAAGGACTTCACTGAAGCCCAGAATAAGAACCCTAATCTCAGCACTAATGATTGGCTAGAAAGATATATCTTCACTTATATACACGAGATATTCTTTGGAGGGATCCATTAGGAGATATATGAGTGGCTAGATAGATTAGCCAATGCCCAGCTCGAGATCATATCCAAACTTCCCATGGTTTAGACGTCGGAGTTGATCAAGAAGGTCAAGAAAGCTGATAACACCGTATCACAAGAAATAGATCACTAGTTTGATAGTACATCACAGAGTTTGTTTTTGACAGGGTAGAGTCATACAACCAAGCTGAAAGATATTTCTTTAAGAGACCCAGAGGAAAATTTTTACAATTCTTGAAGTTGAGACTCAAGATGTTGTTGCATGAGAAGAACATCTTGAAGACATAATAGTTTGGTTGGATCCGGAAAGGATAATGTTCAAGAATTCAGACAGCGACAATGACACATAAGATGGACATATGCACAATGGGAGAGTGTTCCCAGAGGTCTACCTTGCAAACCTATTTAAGTAGAAGTATGGGGAGGAGGGTTTCTATAGTGGAGAAGAAGCAGATCTGATGAATGAAGAACATTCATAACTCGTCGGGATAGAGGAAGGACAGGATGAATAAATTCATCGAGGATAACCTAAAAACTCAAAAACTGTGCAGACCATCGAAGTAAGTACTGTTATCCTTCCTATTGATTCATTCTTAAGAAAACATAGTAATCCCAGTCACCAGAGTATCCATAGCACTGTCCATAGTAGCCCACCACATATTCAATCAGGAACCCTAGGAAGATCTATGGCATATGAGATGAGGCTTCCTATCTTTAGGGGAGATGGATATGAAGATCCCGATCAACATTGGTTTCTATGTGAAGCCATATGGAACATTAAGAATGTCACAGATGAAGCTGTCAAAAGAACCCAGTTCAGTACAACTCTCAAAGATCACATACTAAGTTGGTACATGAAACTTGTCTAAGGACTTGCATAGCCTAAGCCATTGAATTAGATCAAGAACATGTTGATTGCAGAATTCAAGAAACCTAAGTTAGAATCCTAATGTATCACAGATCTAAAAGAGATCAAGCAGAATGTAGTTGAACCTGTTTGGGAATTCGATCAGAGATTCAAGACCTTAATAGGCCGATTAACTTTTCATATCCCAGACGAGAAGAACAAGGAATGGTTCATTGTTTCCCTTCAACCACACATTAGGGTTCCCCTGATGCAACAAAATATTGCTTCACAGGCTGAGGCATTGGAGATCACCATGAAGCTAGAATCAACCCCCATGGGAGAATCCAATTCAGGTATGAGTCAGATCCTAAGTTAGCTAACTATCTTGTCTCTGTAGGTTGAAGATATGAAGAAAGACAAGGAAAAATATAAAAGGGAAGACATCTGGTGTGTCAGATGTAGATCAGAAGGTCATGAAAAGGAACACTTCCCTTTATACAATGAATATTTGTCTTCTAGAGGTCCGATCCCTTTGAAGAAAGTCACCTTACCCTAGCGCAAGGTATGAAGAAACAAACATCATATTGACAAGTGCTATTATATGCAAAAGTATGTTCAGACACCTACAAATTTGTATTGTACATTCTGTAAGTCTATAGGACATGATGATATGGATTTTAGGGCTTATGATCTCATGCATGAAAGTTCAAGAGACATATATAAGATCCAAGGTGAAGTAAAAAAAGAAGGAAACACTATGCAGTACAACTCCCCAGGAAGAGGAAACTTCAATCCTCACGGTGGATTCAGAGAAAGAGGAAGAGGACGAGGAATGGGTCGAGGCTGAGGACAGATCATCTATTATAACTAAGCACAACCTGGACACCTTGCAAAGGATTGTCAGAACCCTTGTACTACTTGCAGATATTGCAGCTCGTTTGACCATGTTATAGAAGATTGTCCTATACTACTAGATAAGCTTCAGGAAAGACAAGGACCCCAACAGAACCCACAAGTGCAATTGATCTATGTTTAAACTCGTGGAGAAGACCCTAGAGTCACTTTTATTACTAGAGGAGGCATTGTTATAGGAGAAGACATAATGACACAAGGGAAGACTACAAAAGATTCGGGAATTCGGAAAGCTGCAGAGAAGACCCAAAATTTTGATGCAAAGAAAGAAAGACAGAAGTTTGAGGAAGCTAGGAAATAATTTAGAGGAAACCAAGGCTCTACATCAAATACAAGACCAGAAGTGAGATAATATGGAATGCCTCTGGCATTTGATCAGTCTGCTTTTCCAAAAGAAGGAAAAGAGGTAAGAAAGCTCATGGATTTTTTATACACTTGTATTAAGTTGATTCAAGATGAAAGCATTGTTCAAGAATTACAAAATTTAATCAGACAATATGAGCAAGGAAATATAGATCCCTTACTAAATAGGGCAGTATACGAAATTGGTAAGAAGAGAAGGAAAAATAAGGAGTTACATTTGAACGCTCACATAGGAGAATATGTGATAGACTATGTGGTCCTCGAATTAGGGTCGAAGGTCAATGTCATGACGAAGAAAACCTGGGCACAGATGGGAAAATCGAAGTTGATCTATTCCCCTATTAGGCTTAGGATGGCTAACCAACAAGTTGTCAACCCATTTGGACGATTGGAGCATGTCCCTGTGGACATTGATGGAATAAGAACATTTTCAGATTTTGAGGTAATTGAAATAGTTGATGACAATTTCCCTTACCCTGCGTTGTTAGGAATTGATTGGGCCTTCAATAAATCTATTGTTGTTGACTTAAAGAAAATACGTATGAATTTTGAAGGAGACAGCCTGACGATCATTTCACCTTTATATCTAGATGAAGTTCAACGATACACAGAGCCCATCAGAGAAGAATATTGTGCATGCGCACTAGAAAACATATACAAGCTAACAACCATACAATAGGATTACATTAATCCTACAACTGACGGGAACTTAAGTTGGCAAAGTGACAGCGTGTGTTCATCATATTCAGAAGAAGCACTGGAGAACTGGCAGAACCAGATGTATGAAGTGCCTGCCAGAAGATGTGCTAGATTAACTAGAGAAGTTCACTGGATAGGCACAATAGTAAGAAACTTACCCACATTTGATGGTCTGAATCTATTAGAATCCTTCCTATTAGAATTTGAAGAAAGTATACCAACACAATAGAGGTTTTTGGCCATGGATGAGGCCCTGAAAGCCACACCAGCAAGATGGTGGGGGACACATAAAAGTAATATCACAGACTGGATACAATGTCGTACTTTGATGACAGTGCGGTTCTCGACACAAGAAGAACGCTGCGAAGTAAGGTACACAGGTCGAAGCTTCCTAAAGGACCATGTGTGAAGTTGGGAAGAATCTTGGAGCGATGTCCCTCAAGAACAGTGGGTGCAAAAATTCATTAACATGCTCGACACTACACCTATCAAATGGTACCTTCAAGCAGAGCTGCGCCTCATCACTGCAGACTGGAAAAGTATGATTCAGAATTTTGTAACCACCTTTTTATTTGAAAGTGAATATCCTTCAGTATACCAAGAATTACATATTATGAGACAGAACATATTTGAAGAGGCATCTAGCCTCTCGTTAGAACAAGAAGAGGACGAATGGACTACGCCCCTCCAAAAACTGCAGAGCTATTGCAACATCAATGCTGATGAAGACGATGATCCGAGGAAGGTGAAAATCATAGAGACAAAAGGACAAAGAGATGTGGAAAGACCAGGAGTTAAGATAACATTTATTGGACAACCAATCAAGATTAAAAAAGTCAATATTGGAACAGAGGAGACACCGAAGCTCGCCAATGTCAGAGATTATTGGGATGGTGCTACCATTGAAAAAATTATAGATTTGTTGCATGAGTATCAGGACTTGTTTCCGACCAAGTTTACTGATATGAAGGGTATTAGAGGGCCTATGGGAGAGATGAGGATCCTTTTACAACCAGATGCTAGACTAGTCAAATAGAGACCCTACAGATTGAACCCTAAATATAAGGAAAAAGTGAAGATTGAGCTTGACAAAATGTTGGAAGCAGGGATTATAGAGCCTGTGGAAGAATCAGTGTGGATAATCCCTATGGTGGTGCAAGACAAGAAAACAGGACAAATCAGGATATGCGTAGACCTTAGGAATTTGAACAATGCTTATCTGGATGACCCTTTTCCTACACCATTCACAGACGAAGTTCTAGATAACGTGGGAGGCCAAGAGGTATATTTGTTTACAGACAAATTTTCAGGATACCATCAGATACACATTGCCAAGGAAGACCGCCACAAGACCACGTTTTCCACAGAATGGGGATCCTACCAGTATACAGTAATGCCATTTGGATTGAATAATTCCCCAGCCATATTTTCCAGGGTGATGGTTGAAGCATTCAAAGAGTTTTTGCATAAATTTCTAGAAGCATATTTTGATGACTGGACTATTTTTAGTTTGTTGAAAAATCATATTGAATGTCTAAGGCTAATGTTGGACAAATGCAGGCAGTGTCAAATTTCTTTGAATCTGAAGAAGTGCATTTTCTTTTCACCATTTGGAGTTCTGTTAGGACATATTGTATGTAAGCAAGGACTACTGGTAGATCCATCCAAGATCACTATTATAGTTGATCTACCCCCTCCTACAAAAGTTAAACAGTTGTGCACTGCACTGGGACACACAGGATACTACAGGAAGTTCATTAAGGGATATGCTTAGATTAAAACACCCATGGAGAAGCTATTGAAAAAGGATTGTCAATTTAGTTGGACTGAAGAATGCCAATAGAACTTCGACACACTGAAACAGAAAATGGTTACTGCGCCCATTCTCATTTTCCCATATTGGACCAAGGAGTTTCATGTGCATGTCGATGCATCATCCATTGCATTGGGAGTTGTGTTATCACAACCAAGAATAGGAGACATCGACCACCCGTTAGCCTTTGCTAGCAGGAAGCTATCCACAACTGAGATTAATTATACCACTACTAAAAGAGAGGGATTAGTCATGGTGCACGCATTACAGAAATTTTTCCACTATTTGTTGGGAGGACACTTTAAAATGTTTACTGATCACTCTGGGCTGAAGTACCTAGTCAACAAGCCAGTGTTGGGGGGAAGGATATGCATATGGCTGCTACTATTTCAAGAGTATGATTTTGAGATCATAGTAAAACTAGGAAGAATGAACAAGGGTCTTGACCACTTGTCGAGGTTGGAACATGGAGAAGAGCCCACTAATTTGGAAAATAGCCTCGGATGAGATATTGCGAAGATGTGTTATGGAGGCAGAATGATCGTTGATCCTTGCAAAATCTCATGAAGACATTGCAGGAGGACATTATGCAGGTAAAGCAACTGCATAGAAGGTTCTTAGAGCTGGCCTTTGGTGGCCTACCTTACACAGAGATGTTAAAGACTATTTTAGAGCTTGCGATGTATGTCAGAGAGTTGGGAAACCATATAGAAGAGATGAAATGGCACCAAAATTGACCCTACAAGCATTCGAGAAATGGGCCATTGACTTTACTGGACCTATAAATCCACCAAGAAAGTGTACAGGAGCAAGATACATCATTACTGTGACAGAGTACTTGACCAAATGGGTCGAAGCAAGAGTTGTCAAGGACTGTAGTGCAACTACAACTACGTGCTTCATATTTTATGAAATCATGACCAGGTTTGGATGCCCAAATATCCTCATGAGTGATTGAGGAACACATTTCATAAATAAGGAAGTTGAAGCCTTGACTAAAGAATTTACAGTCCACCATCAGAAGAGCACACCGTACCATCCTCAAGCAAATGGGATAGTTGAAGCATTCAACAAGATTTTGGAAAAAAAACTAACCAAGATTTGTTGTGTGAATAGAGATGATTGGGATTTGAGAGTACCAATAGTGTTATGGGCATATAGAACCACTTGCAAGAAGATGATAGGGAAGACTCCTTTTAAGTTGGTTTATGGTCTTGAAGTTGTTGTTCCAATGGAGTATTTGATACCAAGCCTGAGAATTGTTGTCTTTACAGGTATGGATGATACTGGAGCTGTTCAAGAGAGGCTTGCATAGTTGGTCGAAATTGAGGAAGATCGATTCATTGCAGGATTCCATCAGCAAGTTTAGAAGGAAAGAGAGAAGTCCTACCATGCCAGGCACATCAAGCATAAGACATTTAGAAAGGGAGATCTAGTGCTGGTTTATGACAACAAGTTCATCAAGCATCATGGGAAGTTTAGAATGCATTGGCTAGGGCCATATGAGATTGCTTATGTTACAGAGGGAGGAGCTGCGCAATTAAAGACGTTGAATGGAGAATGGAAGGGAGGATTAGTGAATGGGAGTTGGCTGAAGTTGTACTATGACAACCAGCTGACAACCGAAGTATTTTGTCACTGAAAAATGATGTCAGTCCACTCAAATACCTTTGAATCTTAACTGTCTCATCCTTGATGAAATAGACATACTTTAGCAGTTCTAAAAACCTTCTCTCATATTCATCTATTGTCATACTCCCAAGCTTGAGTTCAAATAACTCTTTCATTTTATTGTCATAGTATCTCTTAGTTAAGTATTTATTCTCAAAATAGTTCTTGAATTCCCTCCAAGTAACAATTTTCTCTTTAATGTGTTGCACCTGCACAAGTTGATCCCACCACATGGATGCCTTTCCCTTGAGTTGATAGATAACAATTCTACCTTCTGCGTGAGAAGAATAATTATTCAATTGGAAACACTTTCTCATGCCCACCAACCATGTCTTTGCATCTTCATCCTTCTTGTCCTCACCATTAAATGTAGGAGGTTTGATTTTTTTCATTTATCCTTGCAGTTCATCCACCCCAGATCTCTTATTCTTTCTGACAGTGGATGTACTTGAGTTGTCGTGTTCTCTCTTATTGGAATGCCTTGAGGAGTGATGGTGATGTCTACTAACACTTCTTGGTCTTGTTTTCTCATCAGGAGGCCTGTGACTCCCATATTTTTTTGAGCCACTCTCCTTATCCAACCTCTTTGCTATTTGGTTCAATATTTGCATTAACTTCATTTTGAAGTCATCCTACTACTCCTTGGCTCTCATAAGCCTTTCATTCTCAGCTTTATTTCTTTGGACATCCTTCTGTAAATTTTTAATGGTCTCTGCCATATTCATGTTTTCATTCCTTTCATCTCCATTTCCATTGGATTTTTCATAGGAGCTCAATTGGGTTTCCTCATATACATCTTATGGACACTCTGTCCAAGTTTGGGCTCTTTCTGGGTTCTTGGCTGCTAGCTACAGCCTACTGAACTTCAGGGCCAAAATACCATATTGTATCTAATATCCTACAGGTACCTTATTTTCCATATAAATTCTTTTAACATGCCCAGAAATTTAATTCAACTCTTGGAATGTCTTCTATGGTTCAATAGATATCCATTGACTTCTCTTGCACCTCCATCTAATTCTGGAGTAGAAATTTATGGCTCTTCGAAGTTAGATGGGTCTTAAAATTTACCCTCCACTATTTGTGTTATAAATTTCTCATAAAAGATCTGTTTGACGAACGTTTTACACCATTAGAAAGATCTCTCCCAGCTCTTTTTATTTGAGATAAAAATGCTCTTAAGGGCCTCAAAAACATGTTGCAAAAAGATGATGTTCAAATGATATAAAATGTCACAGAAAATCGTTGGTTTTTTGTTGTTGTTCACCCTTCAAACGACTTCGCGTGCACAAATTTCAACCTGTACACCCATATTCACCATGCACAACAACAACACAAGGTAAATCGTTCTTCGCTCACTTTAAAACCACTTTGTATCACTTCTCTACCGCGCCAATAATTGCGCACCACTTTTGTGTTGTGCGCCAATATTCACCGTGAACAGTTTTGGTTCTTGCACTATTACCTATTGCGTGCAATTTTTTTTGTATCATGCACTGATATTCTGCGCGCATTATACTCTATGCGCTGCACCATGCCAGAGTTTAGTATGTCTCCACTGTGCACCACTAACTAAACTGTCATGCAACAACATATACCTACATTGCACGTGCACCAACAAAACTCTTATGCGCTCTGCCAACACTGCACACACCTCACGCGTCATTATTATGTGTGTGCACACTGTGCTATGTTAAATTTAGTGCATGCTCCTGTACACCAACATTTTTCTGCATGTTGCCTATATTTAGCGCACACACCCACACACAAACATTTTTTTGCACAACACCAAAATTTAGAGCACACACCTAGACACTAACATTTTTCCGCGTGGCACCAAAATTTAGCACACACACCTACACACTAACATTTTTCAGCGCGGCACCGAAATTTAGTGCACACACCCGCACACTAACATTTTTCCGCACTGCACTAAAATTTAGCGTGCTCTCTAGCATGCCAATACCTTGTCATGCAGTGCTGAATTTTACCCATCACAAGCTTTTCACTACGTATCATGCATTTTTAGTGTGCCCACCTATGCACATTCATTTTTATGTGCATCAATTCCTCGTTAATTTTGGTGCAGAAATTGGGGCTTTTGGCTCAACTTTTTTCCCAATTTACCATCGAGATTCTGCAACCATGAAATTTGTTCAATTTCACCCTGATAACACCAAGTCAACCTATGCAATAACAAATCATTGTAAGTTGACATTTCGGGAACGAATTTATCCAAAATCAATTCGCGAATTGAGAATTTTAACGACTAAACTCACACCATATGTCATGGCTTCACTGTAACTTCAAATTTGACCCATTCTAGATCTAAATTTGCTAGAATAGATATTAAATCAGGAATATCTCAACACTTGGCCGAATTTCTCCATTTCTCATGAATTTAAGAACATAAATTGGGGCTTTTCCCCAATTCCTCCTAGTTGTTGTTACTTTTTACCATGGACACTCTACAAACTGAAATTTGGCCACTTTGAAATAAATCCTCTATGAAATTTCGCTTCAACTCAACTTTTTCAGCCCATCCAGGCTCAATGTTGAAAACTGAAGCTCTGATACCATATTGTAATGTCCCCGACCATCCATGTTAGACCACGCTATGCCAGGAAACTCTTACGTTCTCTCTGCGGAACATACTTTAACATACCTAGCATCTAACTGAGCTATGCCACATAAATTTTTTGAAATGTATGCAATTAAAATATATACACACAGAACTTTTGCAGAAGCATTATATAGATAACATAAACATACAAATACCTCTGTAAATACACAGATTCACACTGAAATAAAAAAAAAACCATATACATGCATCATGTACAAGAAATACCCATAAAAATAAACACAGTTATAACCGCACATATAATAACCCATAAAAATAAGCACGTAAATAGCAATGCAACATGCAAATTTATCACACAATTGGCACTTATCTTGGTAACAATGTCACCAACTGTGCGTAGACCTTCCACAAACCTCCCAGCCTTAGAACACATTGTTCATCACTCTCAACAGTGAGTCACCACCGATATGGGACTAAACTCCACCCGGGTAAAAGGGATTCCTAACCAGGCTAAAGGCTCATAGACAACAGGAAAGACTTTGTTTCAAGTGCCAACTCAAACTAACAGCCTACAATCCCTTATTTGCCACATGCATGTCCCACCTAGGAAGTGTGCCCCTTCTCTTCTCAATAGTCCTTTGACTTCCCCAATTCCTTTCTGGGCTTCAGCAACAAGCTGAACATGAAGTCTTGGAGCATTGTATAGCTGTAGTTTAGCACCTTCAGGAAATCAATTCCCAACAATTCTCTCACCTAGATAATTTCTCACGGGCCTGACAACCTGCCTCTTCAATATCCCATGTGCCTGACAACCCACTTTTTCAGTCCAACTCCCATGCTAACCAGCTACACCAACAGAAAAAAGGTTATGGATATTGGTTCAGGTACAGTCATGAAGATACAAAGGATAGCTCAATGGGTGTGTGCATGCTCATAGATGATTGACTGGATGTCTGAATGATGGCAAAGATGGGAAAATGAACTAAGTCCCAACAATATGTATGAATGTACCCAACTTGACACTTGTCATGTTGGGAGCTACTTTGGACCACTTGTCCCCAACTTTAGAACTTAGGATAAAATAATTATCCATACTTTATGATTTAAGAATATTAATATAATATTCCTTTTTGGCTTAATCTCCCTAGCTTACCCATTTTACTTAAATTTTAGGCCCCTCCCTTTCCCTAACCAGTGGAGTTTAGTCCCCCATCTCTTTTATCATGGTCGGTCTGCATGCAGTGATGTATTTTATATTAATGTTGAGACATTTACAAAAGTAGGTGCACTAGCCTTTAACATCTAGGCTCTCCAGCCTAATTTAAACATAAGCATCCTAGAATATAATATCGTCTCACCAGCCTATAAAATGCCACATATACACAAAGGCTCCCTGGCCTCAATATCGCACACACTCAATTTGTTGTGTGCAGTATCCAGGAATGTGCACACTTCATAATTTTACTACGCAGTACTGGTGCACACTATGCCATGAAATGTGCATACAAAATGATATCAAAATAGATCACCAGCTTAAGTACATTTTCATTTACATTACAATTGGGTTCAGCCTAGGGATATTACATCTGGCCTTGCCTCGAAAATCATGCTTGACCGTACCATCGAGGGTCCTCCTCCTGCATTTGCAAAATTCCATCTTTTAAATAAAATCGTGGGTGGAGTTTACCAACAAAGGTAATTAGACTAATGATTGGGGGATGGCTTATTAAAGTTTATGGTTGGGGAGGTCTCGAGGTCAAGCCAGTGGGCCTCCCCTTTTGGTGTGTTGTTACAACCATATGTTATATTAAATCCCCTATGGATTTGGTGGAGTACTCTTAGTATGGTGGAATAGTGAAAATTTCACTGTATTTGGCGGAGAGTGGATCCGTTGCTATATTTAGTGGAAAAGGGGTTTGTCATTGGCCAACCCTTCTTTTTTTAAATTTTGTTTTCTAGAACTCATTAGGAATTTTCCCGCTACCACGTGGCAACCCATGACTGAGCCATGTGACAATCATTTATTAGTCCATGTCACCACATTACATGGTCATGCCACATCACCCTTGCTACGTCACCTACCAGGTGGATGTATGGTCTACCATGTGGCTATGCGGACTGCCACATGGCAATTTTCCATTGGTCCACAGATTAACCGAAAAAGGCCAAAAATGAGTGACACGTGGCATCCTATGGTGCTACCATGTCCTCATGCTAACATCATCATGATACGTGTCACCCTATGCATGTGCCACATACCCTATACGAATGCTGACGACATCTGTACTGATGTTGACGTCAGCAGTACATATGCTTACTCATCCCTGTTGACTGGGCTAGGTTAAAACTTTGACCGTGAATATCTTTTGATCTGTAACTTCGTTTGACGAGTTGTTTACGTTGTTGGAAATCTTGCAACGTTCTCTTCACGATGATTACAATTTCACTTCATTTTGAGGACTTTTAATTTTTTCCCTTTCTCTGTTTGTTGGGGCCATTCTGAGTTTATTGACGTGCTTCTATGAATTCTGATTTATCCTTAGACTTCTCTGGATCCTTTTTAGATAAAGGGTATGTGGCACCCTTGTATAGGATATAATATCCTCAATGAGGGGAGAATATATTAGACTAAGGGACCCTCAACATAGCCAAATAAACTTAGGAAAATAAAATGAAAGGAAAATCCTAGGTGTGTGTAATATCTCCAACACCCACCTTGAACACTACTAGGGAGTATACATAACGAATGGGTCTGAAAAACAAAGGCCATGTTAGGTACCCATGAAAAATTAAATAAAGTGAGGAAAGAGGGAAAACCTCATGGGAACCCCCCCATGTGTTCTTCACTCCAAGACAATCGTGCAAACTATGGAATTGTTTCTCAGTGAAAGTCTTGGTGAAGATGTCAACAATTTTCTTGACGGAAGGGAATTACTGCAAATCAATGACCCTATCATGAACCATCTCCCTGATAAAATGCATATGGGTCTCTATATGTTTTGAATGTTGTCTATGTACTTGATCTCGACAGAATATAAGTGTCCTCTGGTTGTCACACCGAATCACAGTCGGATGGTGGAATTGAATGTCAAGCTCAATGAGGAATTTTTGTAGTTAGAATTCATGGATGGTGATGTTGTCTGCTCCCTTGTACTTAGCCTCTACTAAATATAGAGCAATAGCTGAGTCATTTTTGCTCGACCAATAGATTAGGTTGGATCCCAAACTCAACATGTACCCAGATGTGGACTTGTGATCTATGCCATTGCCAACCCAGACAAAATCACTGAAACCTATGAGATCCAACTTGAAACCTACTACATAATGTATCCCATAACTGATGGTTCCTTGAACATTTCTAAGGATGTGCTTTGTAGCCTTCCAGTGTAACTCATGCGGCTTCTACATGTACCTGGAGACTTGTTCAACAACACAGGTATTCCGACATAGGACGAACACCTTCAGTAACCACTCACATAACCATATCCATCAACACATCGATTTTTTCATGTGGTAAAACCCCTACGGGGAAACATCCACAAACCCAACCAATGCGACCACTTGGAGCAATTTATTAATGCAAAAGAAAAATATTACAGAGAGATTTTACAAGAGAGTTTCTCAAAATCGATCATCGCAAAATGACCCTCCATGCTCTTTAAATAGAGATCATGGACCAATCGATTGTTAAGACACATATCAATGGCCATTAAGATCAAGGAGAGTATGAATCATCGAATCACTCTATGTTGGGAACATATCGTGACTGTTGAATTTCCTAACTACAAATGCATACTAATGCATACTGTTAAGCCCTAATATTATCTCATTACCCCTTAATTGGGGCATATTATATTAGTATTGTTATTTTATTTATGTCATCTTTAGGCCATTAGTTGTAATTATACCTTCTAGTCTCCTATATATACCAAGGAGACATTTTCATTTTGAATCATCTTGTACTTGAACATTTAAGTGGGTTAAAAGGAGGTTGCCCCCTCGAAAAGGCTTATTATCTAAAATTGTCTCTTTTTCAAGGCGTTGAGTACTTTTTTTGAGTTTTTTCTATGCTATATTGATGTTTGGTTCTTAACATATGGTATCAGAGCTCAAGGTCTTGGGGTTTCACTGCTACATCTGAGACACCTTGGCATTTTCACTATAACTTTTTTTCTACAATGTTTCAGAAGGAATCGATTCGAGGATATTTATTAGATAGATCAAGGTACATTGGGTTCAAAATTAATCTCCTGAGGCCTTATACTTTCATAGATACAGCCTATACAAGATAAGGTTCTGGAATCATCCCAAAATGAGTCATTGCGGAATTTTAGCTATAAAAACTTTTCTATAACATTTCAGATCCTGAAATTCAGAGGATATTTACATAAATTAAAATGTATCTATGGTAAATTTTTTAGCTTTTGGGTCATCTTAAATTTGTAGATACATCTTGTGTAAGATAGGGTATCTGACTAGCCCTATTGACTAGTCTCAAGAGGGTGTTCCAGGTAAAACAATCATAACGTCTTCCTAGTGTATCCAAATTAAAAGGGACTAGTTTCATAGGATCGTGGAAAGTTTGTATTATTTATGGTGCAAGTTTTAGAATTGTATATCAATTATTTTTGGCGAAGCATGCTATACAAGTGAGATCTCCTGGAAAGGACAAAAATAGACAAGTTGTGGGAAAGTTACCGTAAATTCCACTTGGCACATCCAATTTTGATTAGACCTGTGGCATTACAGAGAAGAAATATCAGAGAACTACATAAAAGAAAGTTTCATACCCAGAAGGGCTGAAACTTGGGAGAT
>JZKD02S2354433.1:239634-250179 GCA_000966675.3 Picea glauca | reverse complement strand
ATTGGCTCATTGCCCCTTAATTGGGGCATATTATATTAGTAATGTTATTTTATTTATGTCGGCTTTAGGCCATTAGTTGTAATTATACCTCCTAGTATCCTATATATACCAAGGATACATTTTTATTTTGAATCATCTTGTACTTGAACATTTAAGTGGGGTAAAAGGAGGTTTCCCCCTCGAACATGCTTATTATCTGAAATTATCTCTTTTTCAAGGCGTTGAGTACTTTTTCTGAGGTTTTTCTATGCTATATTGATGTTTGGTTCTTAACACATACTAAAGAAACACACTTTTAACTAATGACACATTAGACCAAGTAGATATTAAATAACTCCTAAGTGTCTAAATATCCTAACATCCCCCCTTAAGAACAACTTGGGATAGGATTGAAGGATTTACAATGTTGACACAATAGGAGAAGGAAGGAGTCAGTAGAGCATTTCCCCCCTTAATGACAACTTCTTGAACTCCTAACATAGATCAAAGTTTGGAAAAAATCACTTATGTAAGAGACTTTGTGAAAATGTATGCAACTTGATCTTCTATAGGGAAACATAGCACTTCAATAACTTGATCATGAATGAGTTTTCCAATAAAGTGCATGTGTAGCTCGATGTGATTTCTTCTTTGATGTTGAACTGGGTCTTTGGCGAGCTTGATGGCACTCTGATTGTCACAACAAAGGCTAGTCATACGTTGTTTCTTGAATCCAAACTCTGAAAGGATCTATCGAAGCCACAAGGCTTCCTGAATTGAATTTACCACTGCTCGGTACTCTGCTTCTGTTGAAGAAAGTGCAATAGCCTATTGTTTCTTATAGGCCCAAGTGACAGGTCCTGAACCAAGGCTGAAAACATAACCTGCAGTAGACTTCTAATCATCAAAGTCCCCGACCCAATCTGAATCAGTGAAACCAACCAATAAAGGTGTCCCCTCTGAACTGTACCACGGACATAGAAAAGTATCATTTTAGCTACTTTATAATGGATTTCATGGGGTGTTTGCATATACCGGGAAACAAGACCAACAATAAAGGAAAGATTGGGATGGGTATGATTCAAGTATAAGAGGCTACCAACTAACTGATGGTACAAGGTGCCATCAACTTCGAGAGAAGTACAGGTGGAAGTAATATTGACTCCAGACTGGAAGGGAGAAGGGGCTAGTTTACAATCATCCATGTGAAAGCGATGAAGAAGGTCACAGGCATACTTAGACTGCAAAAGAAAAATTCCTTCATTGGTTTACAAAACTTGGAGTCCAAGGAAATAGTGCAAAAATCCTAAGTCTGTCATCTCAAATTTCTTCTTAAGTCTGGTTTTCACATGGTTTAAAATTTTTCGGTCACTACCAGTAAGGATAAGGTCATCAAAATAAAGGACAAGGATTATGAGATGGCTTCCTACTTTCTTGGTATAGACATTAGGATCAGAATGGCATCTAGAGAATTCAGTGTCAATAATAAAGTTGTCCATTTTGGCATACCAAGATTGGGGAACTTTCTTAAGACCATAAAGAGATTTCTTAAGGTGACAAACAAGGCTAGAGTAATTCTAGACATAGCCAGGAGGTTGTTCCATGTAGATTTTGTCTTTCAAATCGCCATGCAAGAAGGTGGATTTAACATCCATCTGATGGAACTCCCATTTATGTGAGGCAGCAAGGGCAAGACCAAGGTGGATGGAATTCATTTTGGCTATAGTGGCAAAGGTTTCATTATAGTCAATCCCTTCAACTTGGGAAAATACTTTGGCAACTATCTGAGCCTTATGACTTTCAATACTTCCATCTGATGTATACTTAGTTCTGTAGACCCATTTACATCTAACAAGTTTTCTTCCTTTTGGAAGAGGTACAAGATCCCAAGTATCATTTTCCATTAAACAACGATACTCTTCATTCATTCATCTGGAGGATCACCGACAAGATCACCAGTTGCTTCTCATGTTGACTGAGCCCATCTAGGAAGTAGTGGAACTGGTGTGAGTTCAGGTTCAAAGGACTCATGTGGAGGAAGGTGAGCAGGCGGAGGCAGATTTTCATCCTCACTGTCATCATCTGAATAAGAAACCAGAATAGGAACAGAAGAAGGCACAAATTCCGAATATGGCTCGCAGGCCGAAGAAGGCATAACCACCGAATTAGGTGTTGGACACACCTACCACACTTAGAGGGGGGGTGATGAGTGTGGGGATATTTTTCCCAAAAGATTCCCTATTTACAAAAAATCCTTAGTTAACATTCAACATTTATTCATTACCCATTGTTTTCATTTATAACCAGTTAGATGAGAACATATATCAACAATATATCATCATCAAGTCATCACTACAAGGAACACAAAGAACATAAGATGTATGTACACTTTTTCTTTTTATTATGGATAACAATCCGGGGGTTTATCAGTAAAAACTGAATAGAGTACAACTCTACAAGAGCACTAGCTCTATAATGCAGGACTCAACTTACACCCTCAACACCAACTGAGATGAGGCAACAATCCTCAACATATATCAATCTGTCAATAGGTACGTGACCTGTTAGTAGTGCAACCAACGTGTGCATGTGCCCTGGCTCACTACAGCCCGCATATGCAAGGGACCAGTGTATACAACAACATGCATATACCTTCTTAGCTATTAGGGTTTGTCCTTCAAGATCAACTCAGATTATCTGCAATCAATATATCATTATCTTCTGTCTCTGACTATCCAATCTGACCACTAGCTAGTCACAACACATCCAAGCTCTCCAATAGCTTTCTCATGCTCCACAACAAATCAATATGAATGCTATATCAATCATGTATAAACAACTAGTATACCATATCAATAATGTCATCACTGAATCACAGGAGTAATTCTCATTCCATCAACCAAATCAACCAAACAGTGTCTTAGTGATATATCTGAGCCCATAGAATGTAGATCTGGAACCTGCCTCATCATCAAAGATCTTGGCACCAACTCAAATACAAGTCTTCATCATTACATCCACTGTACGTGCCTTGTCCTTATATAACCCACGTTTTTATGTGCCCTAACCCATTACAACCTGCTTATACCTTAGAAACTAGGGTTTCTGAAGCTCCGAGACTTTTGCCATAAAGATATTTGACATTGTCGAAACTTTGATGCATCCATGAGATCCTACTCTCACTTTATTCCTCAGAATAGATCTTCAATCATTCTCAAGAGATCCACACCAATAAGATGCTCTCATAAGAAGCTCTCCATCAATACTCCAAAAGATATTCACAAGAAGCTCTCCATTGATCCACAAAAAGGATCATCTACAAGAGACCATAGCTATCTGATTTATATTTTCATCCTCTAGGTCACTTAATCCATTTTTAGGTTACTTAACCCATTTCTAGGTGACTTAACCTATTTTCCTTATTTTAGGGTTAACCACTTTCCATGAATAGAAATTTCTCCAATATTTTATCATTTAAATATTCCTTATTGATTTTTTCACTTCTTTATCATTTAAATAATGATTTCTTCTTTTAGGTCACTTTGACTTCTTTGACCTTGGGGGCTTCAAGCCTTCATATGGGGGTCCTCCAACTTCGTAAGGCCATAACTCTCAAACCATGAGGAGTTATGTGACGTTCCACATACCACCAGAAATGGAATGACAAGCACTATCCATATAGGATAGTTTCACCAACAATTTCCTTGATCTTCATCTCATTATTCTATATACAAGAATGGGTCCTCCAACCATTCTTATAGGATAAATTAATCCAAAAAGAGTCTTCC
The DNA here is from genome assembly GCA_000966675.3 of Picea glauca. Taxonomy (NCBI): domain Eukaryota; kingdom Viridiplantae; phylum Streptophyta; class Pinopsida; order Pinales; family Pinaceae; genus Picea; species Picea glauca. The sequence continues at coordinate 246,412 of JZKD02S2354433.1, read as the reverse complement.
CGTGAGAGATTTCACCATAAAGGGACCACTTTGGAGTTCATTTATTTGTGCACCTTATCAATCATGATAAGACAATAATGATTCATCTTTGTATCAATTCACCATTGAATCATATACATCATATCAATGATCTATCTTTATCAATTGATTTCCACTTTGACATCTATCATTATCATCAAGGACAATCATCAATCAATTAATTACTTGACATCAATCAATCAAACCATTTGCATCAATGACACATGATCCAACAATCTCCCAAATAATCAAACCATTGGAATCAATGACAACATGATCCAACATTAGGCTCACAGGCCAAGATATTTTCATCAAATTTAACATCTCTTCTAAGAATAATTTAATTACAATGTGGTTGAAGAAGTCTATAACCTTTGACATCTTCAGAATAACCAACAAATATACACTTCTCACTTTTAGGCTGCAATGCTTTCCTTTTCTCATCAAGAATGTGAGCCCATGCTGTAATGCCAAATACACGAAAGTGACTTACATCTGGTTTAACTTTAGTCCAATCTTCTTCCAGTGTTATATTTTTAAGAGCCTTTGTGGGAGTGTGATTGACTATGTAATTTGCACAGTTGATTGCTTCCACCCAATACTTTAGACTTAATCCCTTAGATTGGAACATACAATTAGCCATTTCTTTTAATGTGTGGTTCTTTCTCTCAACAACACCATTTTGTTGTGGTTTATATGGAACAATGTGTTGCATTTGGATGCCATGTGTAGTGTAGTAACTTGTAAAATTATTGTTTACATATTTTCCTCCATTATCTGTTCTCAACTTTTGAATTTGATGTCCATATTGCTTTTCTACAAGGGCCTTGTAAGCCAAAAACTTGTCAAAAACTTCACTCTTAAGTTTTAATAAGTAAACCCAAGTATGTCTGGAAAAATCATCAATGAAAGTTAAGAAATAATTGCACCCAAAAAAAGAAGGAGAATAAAATGGACCACACAAATCACTATGAACAAGCTGCAAAGGGCCCAAAGCATGCCAAGAGGCATGTTTGTCAAAACTATCCCAATGATGTTTGCCGAGAACACAACCAGCACAAACACCATCTCTGCATGAAACAGGAGGAAGACCAGTCACCATCTGTTGATTACATAGTTGTTGCAATGAGCGATAGTTTAGATGACCAAACCGCTCATGCCAAAGTTTGCTCAAGTCATCACTATGAGCAACAAAAACTGATGAAAAAAATGATGACCTAAAGTTGTCAAACTTGTACAACCTGGTAATATCATCAGCAATTACAGTTGCAAGAACATGCTTAGGATCTTTTAGTTCCTTGATTACAACTTGGTGAGGTGAAAACTATACAGTTTTACCTTCACCTAAATGAGTTATTTGATATAATGATATAAGGTTACAAGAAAGACTTGGAACACATAACACATCATTGAAATGACCAGTATCTACTTGAACTGTTCCAGATCCTACAACACTAATAGATCTATCATCACCAAAAAATATTTTCTTGGTGTTACATTCATTTAGAGAAGAAAATGTGGCTTTATCCTTAGCCATATGATAAGATGCTCCTGAATCAATAAGCCACTCATTAGAAGTAGAAGTAGAAGTAAAATTTGTATTTAAGGAGAAACCAGAAGCAGAAAGTGCATGTCCATGAGAAGAAGAAGAAGAAGTAGAATCAATACTGATGTTGTGCTTCTTCATAGCTACTTCTAAAGTTGCCATATTATTGAAACATTTGGACTCATCATGACCATATTTATCACAAAAGTTGCAATGTATGTTAGTATTCTTACTTTTATATTTTTCTCCTTTGTCACCATTAGGAGTTGAAGCTGTCTGAACGGGTTTGGGACCTTTATGTTACTTGTTGTTGTAGCAAGGATGTTGCTTCTTGGGATACTTGGGTTTATCTTTCTTCTAGGCAACTAAGGCTTTGTTGGAGGTACCTGTAGTGTTGATCACTTCAAGTTGTACAAGCTTATATTCCTCTCTAATCAATGTAGCACAAAAGGACTCAAGACTGGGTTTTTCATAGGCTTTCCCTAGAGCCTCTCTCATGGCATAAAAGGTAAATAAAAATACAGAATATGCACTACCTAGCTTAGAAATAATAAGATAGATGCAACGCTCTTCCTCCATTTTTATCTTACATTCTTCACATAAAATTCAGAATGTTTTAAACCTAGATAGATAGTCTCCAAGGAAATAAAAGTCACTTGGACTCAAGTTCAATACTTGATTTTCTAACTACTGTGATTGAATAATATTGAGTTTACCAAGCACAGATTCAATCTTTTCCCAAGCTTCTTCAAGGTCATCAATTTCTTGAAGGTGGTACCTTAAATCAGAAGAGATGGACATTCTGATTAGTCCACGTGCTTCATCACTCCTATTAGCCCATTTGGCTTTCTTATTATCATAAGTGGGTTCTTTTTCCTTTCCCAAGGTAATCCAGTACAAGCCTTTACTTCTTAATAAATCTTCCATATGAGATTTCCATTGGAAGTAGTTGGTGCTGGTAAGAAAAACATTACATGTAGAAGACATATTAAATATGCAGATAATATGGATTTAAAAACTGAAACTAATGATCTGGATGGAAAGAGTTCAAAAAGTTGTGCGGTTTTAAAAAAAATGGCATTGAAAACAGACTTTAGCAGTGAGAGTTATGCCCTTTTAAAAAAAAGGCATAAACGGTAACCAAGTGACCACCTGATAGTGTAAGCTGCCTTATGAAGCGACCCACTTTTATAAAGAGAAGTGGGGATCACTTTTACAATGATGTTACTTTATAACAGAAAAGCTGCATGCAAAATAAATAACTCTAAAATAAAATATTAAATCTACTTATAGTGATTCACTTTTATACTTGAAGTGAAATACACTTTACAATTTTAGCATGGACTTTTTCAAAAAAAAGTAACAAAAGAGAGACTTGAACTCAAGACCTCTTACTTAATAAGACAAATTTTAACCAAATGATCTAGCAAAACATATTGTAATGTTCAAAAGGAGGATTGGGGTTGTTTTTGTTGTTGTTGTTGTTCAAGAGCATGCTAAAAAAAAACTCTTTTCACACAAGAAAAAAAATTCGCTTCTCGATGACAACAAGGGTTAGATCTCGGTTAGCTTACTCGGAAGATGCACCTTTTTCCTGTCTGTTTCTGATTTTCCAAGATCGCACCAGGCACAGGGAAAAGATCACATATCTAAAAGAGTAGAAACCCGAAAATAAATAATAAAAACTGAAATAAAACCAAAATACTACTCTGCAAAAAATTTAAAAAATGCGTATTCAAGATTTCTACCTCCAAATTTGACTGTAATGGTCGTATCTTGGGAAAACAGAAACCTTTTCGAGTGAAAAAAAAAATGTTCCTAAATGAAACGATTACTTTGGACACAATGGAACAGTCCTCTCAGCCCAGAAATGTACATAAATGACAGAAAATGGAGATGAGTCAACTCGGCTTCACGATCTCAATCTACAATAGGAGCGGGTCTTGAAACATGCTTTGATACCATGTTCAACAACACATGTATTCCAACAGAGGAAGAACACCTTTAGTAACCACTCACATAACCAGATCCAATATCAACACACCGATGTTTCCACATGGTAAAACCCCTACAGGGAAACATCCACGGCCCCAACCAACGCGGCCACTTGGAGCAATTATTAATGCAAAAGAAAAAGATTACAAAGATATTTTACAAGAGGGTTTCTTACAATCGATCATTGAAAAATGACCCTCCATGCTCTTTAAATAGAGATCATGGACCAATTAGGTGTTAAGCCACAGATCAATGGCCATTAAGATCAAGGAGAGTATGAACCGTTGGATCACTCTATGTCGGGAACATATCGTGACCATCGGATTTCCTAACTACAAATGCGTACTAATGCATACTAAATAAACACACTAAGAAACACACTTTTAACTAATGAAACATTATACCAAGTAGATATTAACTAACTCCTAAGTGTCTAAATATCCTAACAAGACTACCCCTACTACATATGATAGATATGGTCAGGAATGGGTGAGATATAGAAGACTCCCCATAAGCTATCGATACAAGGTGTTGTCCACCACTGGTGTATCATGACCATCACCAATTCTAACCCTAAATAAGAAGGGTGTAGGTGAAAACTTGCAATCTATCATGTGGAATATCTCCATGAAATCCCAAGCATACTTAGCCTGGCATAGCTTGATTCCTACTGCATCCTGGATGATCTTGAGACCAAAAAAGAAATGGATTTGACCCATGTACATCATCAAAAACCTATCTTGAAGAAGTCCCTTGATTGAAGGAATCGTGAAACCAAGTTGTTGGTGACCAAAAGATCATCCATATATAGAACTAGGATTAGAAGTGAGTCAGTGGTCCTCAACATGTATACACCGGGATCAGATTTACATATGAAAAAATTATTGGAGAGAAAGTAGGATTCCATCTTTGCATATCATGCTCTAGGCACCTACTTGAGGCCACAGAGTGAGTTCTTGAGTCAGAACAGTAAACATGAATTTTGTATGAATCCATGTGGCTAATCCATATAAATCTCTTATGAGAGATCCATGTGAATAAAATCATTCTTCACATCCATATGAGGTACTTCCCATCCCCTGGATTCTCTAATGGAAAAATCCAACCTGATAAAATCCAACTTTGCTACTAGAGAAAAGGTCTCATCATAGTTGATCCCTTGGATCTATTGAAATCCCTTGGAAACCAATCTTTCCTTGTGTCTACTCACATGTTTTTCCACTACCTTTTTGGTCCTATAGAACCATATGCATATGAAAATATTTTTTCTAAAGGAACTGGAACCAGATCCCAAGTCTGGTTCTCAAGGAGAAAGTTGTACTCCTACTACATGGTTGCTTCCTAGAAGAGGTTCCCTAAAACCTCTCTCTAGGTCCATGGATCTGAAGACTTAACCATATAGCAATGAAAATGCATCATGGGTTCAACTGCAGTGAGTACATGAGGATAATCCTCAAACTGAGATCTGGTCCTCCTCGGATCCACTAGATCCCCAACATGGTCTCCTCCATTATTAAGTGTGGACTACACCCACTTTGGCATGTGCTCTGGCTCCTCATTTGTATGTATTGATTCTGGATCTAAATGTTCTGATTGTGCATCTGTATCCTCTTAACCCTCTGACTCTTTATCGGAACTCATATATATGGCATGATCTAAATGTGTGGACTCATCATCCACAACTAGTGGAAGTACAAAATCCTCTACATGTGGATCATGTAGAGCATGTGAGAGACTTTCCTCGAACGAGACACTACGCTCAATGATGAGTTGGTACGTAGAGGAATCAAGTAATATGTATCCCTTCAAATCCTCAGGATAACTGATAAATATGCATGGGTGGATCTATGGATCTAATGCTTTCCTCTTCTCAAAGGGAATGTGGGCCCATGCTCATGATCCAAAGATACAAAAATGGGTGACTTTCAGTTTTTTGTTGCTCCAAGATTGAAAGGAGTCATGTCCTTAACAGATCTATGACGAGATCTATTATGAATGTGATTGTCACAGTTAAGTTCCTCAACCCAAATCTCTGGAGGAAGTTCCTTTTCATGTAGCATGCAAATGCCATCTCTTTGAGAGATTTGTTTTTCTACTCAACAACCCCATCGTGTTGTGGAATATATGGTACTGTGTGCTACAACTGTATCCCAACCTCAAGAAAAATATTTTAAACATCTCTAGTTACATACGCCCCCACCCCATTATCTATACAGAGGACCTTGATATTTCTCCTTGGTTGAGTCTCAAAACTTTCTTTGAACATTTTCAGATTCTCAACAACCTCGGAATTTTGTCTAAGAAAAAATACCCAAGTATTGTTGGATCATGTTGTCATTGATGCCAATGGTTTGATTGATTGATGTCATTGAATGATGTCAAGTGATTGATTGATGTCAAAGGATTTATTGATTGATGATTGATGTAATATAATATGTATTGTATTTGATGAGAATGCATAGATGAAGATGGATCAATGAGTTTTCATTGATACATGATGAAGATGGATCAATGTGGTTTCATTGGTATACGATGCATTGTTGGAAAAATGTATAGATGACTCATTATTGTCTTATCATGATTGATAAGGTGCACAAATGGATGAACTCCAAAGTGATCCCCTTATGGTGAAATCCCTCACGGAAAGACACTTTGCAGATTGAGTTATCCTAGAAGAATGGTTGGAGGACCCATGCTCTCATTATTGTCTTATCATGATTGATAAGGTGCACAAACTGATGAACTCCAAAGTGGTCCCGTTATGGTGAAATCCCTCACGGGAAGATGCTTTGCAGATTGAGTTATTCTAGAAGAATGGCTTGAGGACCCATGCTTGTATGTGGAATAACGAAATGAAGATAAAGGAAATTGTTGGTGAAACTATCCTATATGGATAGTGCTTGTCATGCCATTTCTAGTGGTATGTGGAATGTCACATAACTCCTCATGGTTTGAGAGTTATGGCCTTACGAAGATGAAGGACCCCCACATGAAGGCTTGACGCCCCCAAGGTCAAAGAAGGTTAAGTGACCTAGAAATGGGTTAATATTATTTAAATGATAAATTAAAGTGACAAATTCAAGGTGGATTATTTAAATAATCAAGTGACAAAATCAAGAAGGAATATTTAAATGATAAAGTATTGGAAAACTTTCTATTTATGGAAAGTGGTTAACCCTAAAATAAGGAAAATAGGTTAAGTGACCTAAAAATGGGTTA
>JZKD02S2354433.1:189940-223073 GCA_000966675.3 Picea glauca | reverse complement strand
TCTTATACCATTGTTCATTTCTCATTGGATATAATTGAATGGTTTAATTATAAGTTGAAAAAGGTTTTAAATTGTACTTGATACTAATTCACCCCCCTCTTAGTATCAACAATATAGTCTTTTTTTGTAGTATTATCATGGACTTTATTAATGATGGGTTTTTAATTCAAATCTTTATCGCCTTCAAAATGTAACTTCTTTTAATATAATGGAAGCTACGTTTTTTTTCAAGGAAAAAAAGATCAAATTGAGATTATGGAATCAAAACAGTATGCAACATATGCTTACCTAAATTTCCCTATGCCTCTTTAGTAAAAGAAATATATGTTATAAGTTTTCAAACTCTTCCATCCACTATGATACAAATCGTTGGTTTGAATTTTTGACAAAAAGTAATTTGTTGCAAGCTAACCATGACCACATATATAAAGGAACATAAATAATGTTTTTTATTATTTAACTTTGGATATTTTGAAGTGGTAATTTTTTTATGTATACCATGATGGAAACTGAGTATAATAACATTTTTTAATTTTAGAATGGAAATATTTAATTATGGTTGAGTAAACAATGTTCCGAAGGATTAGATTCATCCATCCATCAAACCAACGTAGCCATCCATTCATAAATAAATGGACCATCCATCAACACATATCCATTAGTTGTCTTGCCCTGGATCAATCACCATGCAATTGTTTCATTGTTATTTTGTTTTTCATCACACATATGTTGGGGATTGGGTGTAACCTAATACGAAACAGATAAAAAAAATTGTAGATAATCGAAGAGGAATAAGTTTCAAAGATAAAAGGTAGTGTCTAAAGACACCGTTACAACACTTAATCAGAGCGCATTGTGATCAATCACAATGCATGTTTGACATCTTGTACACAACAACAATGATATCGATATGATGATAACAACCCATCAGGTCTTCTATTTATATCTTAAAGATCTAACCAACTTCCTTGGAATTGGAAAGATCTTGTCCACATATAACCATCAATTGTTAGAGTTGACTACGTCAAATCCATGTTGTCTAGTCGTCTCAACAAGGATGCTCGACTTGATCATCCGTGCATCCAACTCATAGTTGATTTCTCGACTGGTCGATCCATCGACTAACTATTGGTCGATTGTTCGACTGAAAAGATTTTATACTACTCAACTAAATGATGTATATATATATGGTCAACCACCCAACCAATTATTTCCATATGTAGGTTGACCACCCAACTGACTGATTCCAGGAGAACTGTGATGAACCATCAAAACTTAATATTCCAACACCCAACCATCAGTACATGGCTCTAGAGATTCGGGAGGTGAAATTATGTCAATAGGACATCCCCCAATAATTGTATCTTCCTTAAGCCCAAGAAATGTAAAAAACTTGATAAACCTAGCTTCAAATAATAGCTTAGTGAATATATCAACTACCTGATCATCTATTTTTCAATAGACAAGAGAGACAATGTTCTCATCAACCAACTATGTCAAATAGTGCACATGGAGCTCAACATGATTCATCTTACTATGGGAAACAAGGTTGTCAACAACTTGAATGGAACTCTGATTGTCACAGTAGATAGTGGTCGAGGTTTGAACAGGAAAGCCAAGTTCACCTAGAAGTTGGTGAATCTATATTGTCCTTGTATCTGCATGAACGGTGCCACGGTATTATGCCTCTGTATTTGACAAGGAGACTACCTTCTATTTCTTGAATGACCAAATCAATGGTGTAGTTCTACAGTGAAACACATAGCCATAAGTGTATTTATGATCATCATTTTCGCCAACCCATTTGGAGTTGGTGAAGCCGACTAGTGTATTTGAACTTCGACAATATTGGATACCAATATGAGTGGTACCCATGATATAGTGAACAATTAGTTTGACTTATATCTAGTGGCTTTCTCTAGGATCCTATATAAACTGAGAAACCACACTAACAGTAAAGGAAATGTCAGGTCGACTGTGAGTAAGATAAATGAGGTTGTCGACTGGTTTTCGATAGAGTGTAGTATCGATTTTAGGAGTTTGACAAGTTTTTCTTAGTTTTACTCCATATTGAAAAGGAATAGCATAGAAATTACAATCTACCATCTTAAAACGTGTCAAAATATATAGTACATATTTAGATTGAGAAATAAAAATACCATTAGACAATGGTAATACTTGAAGACCCAAAAAATAATGCAAAATGTTGAGATCTATCATGTCAAAGGAGTCAACAAGTTGCTTCTTCAATCTAATAATGAGATCAGTGTTATTTCCAATTATGAAAAGGTCATCAACATATACATCAATTATAAAATTGCTTGTAACACACCCAACCCTCTAACCCTTCCTTAGGTTAGTGGGGTGTCAAAATTTCCTCTTTCTCACTATATTTCCTTTCTCAAAAAATAGCCCATATATGGAATCTACTCTACTCATTGAGATATTTCTAATGACTGTATCCATGCTCAAAACTGAGCTCAGGATCAAAATTTACAACCCTTAGATTTCAGGCCTTCTCTCGCAACTTCCACTTCATCGCCATGTGGCACCCATGTGGCTCCATGTCACATGTTCCCTGCAACGTGTCAAGACATGTCTCCTTCCAACTTGGAACACTGATGTAGGAGCATTGCAAGAAAGCGCGAGTGGAGAACAACTGGATATGCCCGCGCACATTTTGAAGACATCTTGAAATTCAAAAGAAGAAACATTAATGTAATAGCTGGAAGGACGTATTTGGTTTTAATGTTTTGGGGATTGTAATAAATATCTTGAGCATTTTATCTCATCTTTCAGTTGTAGGCATTTATTGTAATAAATGTAAATAAGATGGTAGTCTTTAATTTGATAAGATAGTTTAGAGTTGTAGGAGGGAAAATCTCAAGAAGACTCCCTCGTATGTATTGTAGAATCATCATTCTCATTGTAATTTGTTGTAGAGTTAGAGAGCATAGGAGAGTAGAGAAGAACAAAGATTATAGAATTTGTATGAGCAGATATTTGTTACTATAGGAACCATGTACATAAGAACTTGAATTAATATAAGAATGTTTTGATAAAATTTCATGGTGTACCATGGTTGTTGTGTGTATCTATTGAATAGTATGTTTACAGTTTTCTTATATTCTTTGTTATGCATTTGTTTCAATGTTGTATGTGTATGTGCTTTCATGTTGAATGTATGAAGTCTATGAGAGAGAGTGTATAAGTTTCAATTGCTTCTCTTTTTGAGAATTCCTACAAGGAGTGCAGTGAAAGTCCGCAAGGAGTGCATTGACAGATTTCTGGGATCATCTCGAAAAGCTCAGGAGGGTTAGCGTTGAACTTATACCAACAGAAGTGCAAGTATAGCATAGATCTGTGCAAGGTGTGTGCAGGTTGAGGAGAGTCTTAGACTTGTCCAATACAAAAGGATCGGTTGAAGAACTTATGTCGCAAGGAGTGCACAGAGTTGAATTTATCGAATAATCATAGGTTATTGTGAGAGCCGCAAGGTGTGCGTGCACGATTCCTTAGAATCCGAAAGTTTGCAGCAAGGGTTCAATCTCAGGAAGGATAGAGACTTCAAAGAGTTTGAAGAATGGATGAGGGTTGAAGTCACCCCGTGGAAACAAGCTAAGAATCTTTGACGCCAAGCTACTTGGAAAGGATTCATTGAGAGCCTAGACGGATGGTGGAAATTCTCGGAGGGAGAAGCGTGAAATCCACAGACCGTTGGATTCAATGGAACTACGAGAAGGATAAGGACCAAGAGTCATTCAACACTTAGAATCTCAGGAGAGATAGTGGGTCATCAATCTAAGATAATATCGAGCCATTGATTCCTTTTCGTTGGAAACAAGATTTTAGGTGTTGGGAGAATGAAGAAGGTTGCCCTTGGAAATCCTGAAACGTGAACTTCTGATTTGTGAGAGAGGATCTAGACTGTTGGATCATGAGGAGATTTAGACCATTGATCTGAAGTCATAGTAATCGGGAGATCAAACCTCGATAGAAGGGAGGAGAGCCACTTTGTGAGTTCCTGACATGCGAAGTCCCGAAGCATTTGAAAATATGGGCCCCAGGTCATAGCTGGAGGTCACATCAGGGAAGCAAAGGGAGAGAGCTAGTGCTCACTAGGATCCTAACTCAAAGTTTGGGAGTTCAAGACTCGAAGAGAATTGGGTGACTCACAAACAGATTCCCTAAGGTCTCAAATTCGCAAAGTTCCTTGTGATTTGGCGCTCGGTCATAGCCTATGATCACGTGGGAGAAGCTCACACCTGGTGCTAGTTCGCGTAGGTGGGAGTTTCGCAATAGGACCTACAGTTTTAATTGTTGAAGGTTCCAGTGAGGACCCAAAGTGTTTCTTCAACTCAAGGAGTGAGAATATCCATAGACTGGGAGCTCAACAGACCCTGCGAGGTAGGGGCTTTGCATCACACACCCTGGCCAAAGGATGATGGACACATACCCAAACCAACAACGAGTTTGGTGGTGGTTTCATTCCCAACCGAGCACCAGGATTTGATGGATCCCCACCACTCTAACACTATCATAGACCTTCTTAATTGTCCAATCCTCGAAACCTTACTCCAAATAAGAGCCTCAACCCACTGGGCACCAAAACCCCTTCTCTACTGAGCACCGAGCTTGCATGAAACCTAAAAGTTCTCACTCCTTCTCCTTTCAAAATCTTGATTCGGTGGTACAACTAGCTGCTACAAAACACTGAATTGATGTGGCATGCCACCAGTAGGACACATCATAACTTAACTTGACAGCAGGTTAATGTGGCACTAACACGAGGTTGAAGACATGTCATGATACATGCAGTTGATGTCATCACATCCTCCAACCTCAGACGAAACTTTGCACTAGAACTCCTACTAACCATGAAAAGTGGCACATTATCCTCATGACACATGGACCAATCAAAGCATGACACATATACCAAGCACAACATGACACAGGGACTAACGTGGCACTATGTTCCATTACAATAATAAAGGCTCTTCTCCACTCAGGTGTTGACACTTGTCCACTTCGTATAGGGAACTTAAATGATACATTACCTGATTATTCCATCCTGATGTAATCTACATGTTCCTCAAGATTCTTCCTGATGTTACACTTTATTTTCTTCATCCCTATGACCGTTAATGATGTAAACCTATATGTTGCCTTCAGAGGGGTTAGTGGCCTGAGTTCCTGAAGAGAGAAGGGAGAAGAACTTTTCCTGAGAAAAGAAGTTGCATTTTCCCTTGTAAAAACCCTCTTAAAAAGGAAATTTGAAGGTTGCTATATAGGCAGGATGCGAGAATGCCTGATTCTCGCAGGTTGCACCATAGCTGGGTTGCGAGAGGTTCGCAGGTTTCTCTATAGGCAGGGTGCGAGAATGCCTACACGTGGGAAAAACAAGCGTTTTCTCGAATCTTCTAGAAGGAGAAACTTCTATGGTGAGGTGGCATCCGAATGGTTTGGATCTTACTCGCTTTCATGTTTTAGTGGGATCATCCTAACCTCCTCACCTTATCCTCTTCAACTTATAAAAGGAGAGGAGTTCTCATGGAGAAAGTTATCTTTGGTTAGCTTGGAGATTTTGGAATTGGCTAAGTTGGATTTGGCTTGAAATTACCAGCTTGGTTGGAGTGGCTTTGAGATTTTCTTTGTCAAGATAGATTGTGAATATTATCAGATCCATGCTCAGAATTCTTGGAGTGGAAGTGTGTGGGGAATGAAGGACAGTTGGAAGGGACCTTACGACATCAAGGCCATCGTTGTAACCTCTCTTTCACATTTAATATGATACAGTAATATGATTCTTTCCTATAAAGCTTGTTGTGTTTTATTGTATGATTCCTTGATCACATACATAGGTTTATATTGAGTTTATGTTATTGCTATCACTTTGGTTGTGTTATTTTGCAGGTTCATCATTGTATGAGCATTGGAACAAATATAGGATGGCGATGGAGAGAGGAAGCAACAGTTAAATGGTATGTCACCCATCCCTCTTTAGTTAGTAAATTCAATATTTAAAACTTAAGGAAAGCATCATGTTCTGGTGTGTTTTGTTCTAGATCTAGGTGGATCTAGGGAGATCAGTTAGTGTTTGCACCTATCGATTAGTCCGATAACACCTGACCATACACTTTGCAAGGTAAAGGGTTGGAACCCTTCTCAAAACCCTACCTAATTGGGAACCGGGAAACTGGGCAAGAAACACAGTGGAACAAATATTGGGAGCTCCAATGGCCTGAAGTTTTAGTGACTCCTTCCTTTGAAATATAAATGGTTGATGATCACTTGGTCCTCAGATCCGATGGCTATAATTTAAAGGTATTGATTCAAAGGATTAAGATCAACAGAGGAAAACACTTAACTCACATCAATCAAACACTGACACCTGTCATCCTTCGTGATATTTTGGTTGCCACGTTGGTACTCTACATCACCATGATGCCATCCTCTCTCTCTCTTCCCTTGTTTACAATCAGGCAAGGGAGAAACCTTGTATCGAAACCACATCCCATGGGCACCGAGATGTAATGAGGCCCATGTCATGAACTCTCTGGTGCTCTGGTTATCTGGTGAGTCGATTAACTAGGACTCTGCCACTAGTCCTAGATATTTGATAATGATTTGATGGTGGAGGTTTATCCTCCCCTCTGATCTGATGACTACCATCACTTCAGGCTTCAATGGGGATTTGAACAGGTTGAGGCTAATCCAATCGGGATCTGGTGGTTCCTTCAAGGGTCAGTTACAACAATTAATCAAAGAGCTTAGTCCTTCAGTAGATTGTTTTGATCGTTTCACCACCTCAAATCATCGGTTATCGATCCTCTTTAGTTTTCATAGGGTTCTCAATGGGTGAGGGTTATCCCTATAGTTAACATTCTCATAGTCTTTCATTGCATATTTCTACTGGGTTTTGTACTTTTCCCCTGCAGATTTTTGATCCCCTTTTCTTAAACAATAAAAGCACCCTATCAAGGGCCCCGAACAAAGGTCTTAGATCCTGAAACCTTCCATGTAAAATTAAATGAGATGAATAATCTGGGAGAAAGAGAACAGGGAACCAAGGGGATTACCATTATAAATCAGTTTACTATGTGTATAGGAAGCATACTCCAATGCACTCCTTATTTATTTATTTTTGAGTTCAAAGGTCTCAATCCAGGATTCCTTTAAATCATGTCCTCATAGGTTAAGTAACTAGAGAATTAAAACATGGAACAATAATCTATGAATTATATATCCAACAAACCTCTTCATTTTTCATTCATTACAAGAGACAATAATCGATGAGGAAACATCAAGCATACAAGGAATAGTCACTAGGTGTTCATTTTATCCATATCAGGGTTACTCAGTAAGCCATGAAATTTCATAAAAATAACACTAATACTCATACTTAACAAGTACAGTAAAAAAACAAAAAAGAAACTTATATTTTTTTGAACAAAGGTTGTCCAAATCGACTAATTTTGGGTGAATTCATTTCCACCCAACCGTAGGATCTGATTCAGTATAACTCTGCATTTTGGCCACCCTTGTGCCAATCCATGATACCACCAGGGAATTCTCTCAAGTTCTCAGATCAATTTGAATAGTGAATGCCTCTCTCCTTCACACAACCACTAGTTGATAACTCCCTATACCCACCACATCCAAAGCCATCTAAGAGGTTTCTCAGGTACCCTCCTAGCACCAAGCTCACAACTCTCACAGCTCAGGTCAGGTTTTGTATTTCTTAGACCAACCATGCACATGATCATCTCTGGGATTCATGTCTTCTCCATACATGGGTTCTCTCCCATCCCCCTTCTTTTTCCATGCATTCCCACAGACTTCCAAGTCATAAATGTCTTCTCTATCATGCACGTGTGTTCTTTTGTCTTCCCTCTATTAGAAGGAGTGCATGGGTCAATCTTGGGGACTGAAATTGGGTACTCATTTTTACCTCTAGCTGACAGTTTTCTGATGTATTGTCCAACCTTACATCCTTCCATTCATTGAGGGTGGTTAGTTTTTCAACTATCAATCCTCTCTCATTAATTGATTTGTTTTGAAATCAGGGAAAAAAGGGAAATACCTTATTATTTCCAAAATCAATAACTCAACAAAGAGGCTTGGGTTCTCTTATCATAATGAACCCCCTTTTGAGCTCCCTCATCCTTTCCTCTAGTGGTATCATGGTTAGTACTCAAGGATTCACCCATTAGTTAGTTTTTTTCCTTATATATTACACCTTTACATGTTTACAAGACATAGTATGGCAAGGTTATCTCCATGTTGATATATCCATAATTAATTATCATCAATTAAAAAATAATTAGGGAGATTAAATATGGGGGTGTTACAGTGCTTCCATGAATATGAAGTACATATAAGTTGTGATCAGATTCACAACGTTTGAAACCAAGTCAAAGAAACCAATTGTCAATCTTAGCATACCAATATCAGGGAGCTTGCTTCAAACCATAAAGAGACTTCTTGAGTTGAAACACCATGTTAGAATATGTCAGAAAACTAGGAGGTTGTTCCATGACAATTTCTTTAGATAGTTTTCCATGAAGAAAAGCGCTCTTCACATCCATCTAATGGATATTCCATCCAAATTGAGCAGAAAGAGAAAGAATCATTCAAGCCGAGTCCATCTTCACAACAGGGACAAAGGTCTCAGTGTATTTGATGCCTTCTTGTTGAGAAAATCCTTTCACAACCAAGCGATATTTATGATTCTCAACACCAGCTTTAGAGGTAAATTTGGTCCTATAGACCCATCGACACTTCACAACATTCTTCCCTTGTGGTCGGGGAACTAATTCCCAAGTGTGATTCTTGGACAAAGAATCCAATTCTATCTGCATAGCCTACTCCCATTCAGGTTGACCTTGGGCATCTTAGTAGGTAATAGGATTAGAAGTTTAGAGTACACGAGTCATTAAGGAAATGTTGGCATGTTTCTTGTGACTTTGAGTTTGTCAACCTGAATAAATATCATTGAGATTGAGTCCAACAAATTTAATAGTATTGGAAGCCTATCTGGGTAGACAAGAGATTGGTGAACTAGTGTTCACTGCAAAAGGTCAAATAGAATTCAGAAAAAATTCAATCGATGGAGACGAAAGACTGTTTGAAATAGATATCGACTGACCAGTCGACTCGACGGTTGATGATCCAATCAAAACAAAAACATATTTTTACTATCCAGTCAAAGGACTGAAAAATGAAACATGAAAACTAGAGGGGGAAACAACATCAAGGTGATCATCTTGTAACAATACAGAAGAGGCATTCAACAACTTGATGCGAGAAGACTTCTCATCAAGCCATACATTTTGTTTGATAATGATTTGTTGTTTCACATGATCAAATAGTCGATAAGCTTTAAAATCTTTAAATTATCCCATCATTATGCAAGCATGACTCTTTGCATCCAAATTCTTTCTACAATCATTGGAATGTGAGCCTAGGCAATGCATCCAAAAACACAGACATGGTCGACTAAGGGATTTCTTCCACACAATCATTCAACTAGAGTCACCAAAGGAACAACTCAAGTCAAGATGTGATTGTGTAGATGGTTTTCATAATAAATAGCTTCAACCCAAAAGCAAGGAGACAAATATTTGTCCTGCAAAAGACATCTATCCATTTTGACTAATGTCTGATTCTTGCGTTTTGCAATGCCATTTTGTTGAGGGGTATAAAGAATTGATCATTGTCAGTCAATACTAGATTGAACCAAGTATTCTTCAAAATGTTGATTTACATACTCACCACCATTATTGGATCTCAAGCAGTTGATGCGTCAACCACATTTCTTTTCAACAAAGGCTCTGAATTCTTTGAACTTTTCAAAGACAAGATTCTTGTTTTTCATAAAATAAACCTAAGTGAAATGAGAAAGATCATCAATGTGTTAAAACAAATTTTTCCTCACTCCATGCAGCTTGCTTGGATGGCCTTCTATTTCCCTCTGTAGACTTGAAGTCCCCTTTTTGTTCACTCCATAGAAAAAAATGCACATTTTTGTACATATACGCACCCTATCAATTATACAATAGTCATATATGCAGGTTGCTCCACTACAACCTACATACATCGGGTTTGTTTCTCAAAAATTAGAAATTATGTCGGGTTTCCATGCCATGTCATGAGATCCATGATCCTTGACCTTCCATATACTGAAAATGCTCTAACTTGGCCCTTCAGTTCCATTTGGAGGCTATAATTGAGCCATTTCCAAGTCTAAGGTGAATTCAACTTTGGAGAGCAAAGACACTCTAGAGAAATTTCACTTCATATTGAGTCTGCATCCCTTTGTCCTTGAAAGTATGAACTTCTTGTGTTCATCCCCCAAGATCTTCCTACTTTGGGATGGAGAACCTCATCGACTCTTATATATGAGCTTTCCTTTACAGAGGATTGAAGTGGTGGAGACCCAACTAGAGGGACTTAGTTTCTTGGTTCCGATGTGTCGTTACAGAAGCTGTCACCTTTGTACTTCTGTTCATTATTTTAATATGAATACTCTTTTCTCATCCAATTGATATCTTGCAAATAATTGAATTACTTTCCATGGGCGTATTTGTCATGTATGTTAATGGATTATGCTAATTTATATGTTGACATTGTTAGGACCCTATAATTTTATAGGGTAATCAGGATGTTGATTGATATCTATATGATGAATTGTGGGTTGAAAAGAATGTTTTTCTTGCAAAAATATTTTCAAAAATACCCTAAAACAGATTGCTCATGGCGCATAGTGAAAATGTAAAGTTAACAAAAGGCTCTCAACACCTCTCCTCAGGATGTCATAAAATAAATGATCTTCATGTGTTATGGATCTTTAAATCACTTGTCTCTTAGGTTTATTATACTTCTCATGGTGGTGATTGGGAAAAGTGTTTTGATTTTGGTTTATTTAACCAAATATTTAGCGTTATATTTGATGTCAAAGCCTTGTAAGTTTTTGGGGCTTATGTTTCTTGGCCTTATTCTTATTATGGGGGGGGGAAATAGGCTCTCGGGCCTATTATAGAGACATGGCTAATATTACAAAATATTTTGAAAAGTATATTGGCTGAGGGCCAATCTCCAATTTACTATAACACCTGAGTACCTGCATCAATGCAACCAAGGGTCAGCAACACATGAAGTCAAGCTAACCAAAAACCAATCACAAACCCAATGCAAGAACACCAAGTACCAAGTCAGAGTCAAAATGGTTTCGAGAACATTTGTCACATCGATATTCATTATATACAATGGTGTATATGAACACCATTGTAACCAAATCCCTGGTGAATGTGGGATAAATCTCTCCTATGCACAAATTAAAAATACTTCCAAACAAAACAAAATTAAACCCTTATGCTAAGAAAACAAGAACCAAATCCTCGATCTCAAGTGTCATGTGCAAAGGGCCAAGCTCGAGAAAGATTGCACATGTGATAACTATATTTATTAGTTAATGGCTCCTGTAACCTAGCACATGAATGTCACAAGTGTCGAAGGTGTCCAACAGTTGAAATTAATGCCCATTTGTTGAGAAGAGCCCGCGAGAAGACAGAGTATCCACCCAAGTGCCAGTTCTAGCTACCAAACAACGTCAAAATCCAAATGTCGAAGCATAAGCTCAGGTTCTTATAGAAGGTGCCTCCAATCATCCATATGGTACTCAGTTGAGTCTAAACAACATTTTAACTAATATTACCAATGATTCGAGACTACTTGCATGGAATATGTTCTAAGGGAAATGGAGATCCTCTTCGCAGCATGCGTCTAACTTTAAAGTTGAAGGAATTCAATAAAAATGAAAAGGAGGAAAAAGGGAATCATTCCAACAATCTGTCTAAGTGTGCTCAAACTTATGTATGCCAAGTGTTGAAATTTTCCAATGTTAATCTAAAACGTGTAAACTGTGTTAAATGAATTTTAATTTTTGTAAGTTTTCTTAGCCTATGAAGGTAGTGTTGCCAAGTTCAAACTATTGTAATTACTATATTCCATTGAAGGATATAGGTGGAGTTCCAAGCATATGTTTGAATATCATGCCAATGCCCAAGTTAAAATGGGAATGCATTGTATTGATGGTGTAACCAGTGTTGGTCGTGGAGCCTGATTATCTTCTTGATTCAGAGGTATTTTGTTTTCAGCTGTGTTTGTACCCCATGAAGACTTTACACCCTAGAAGAATGTATACTCTTCCACGCGGGGGAGTGTAGAGGGGTTTACCCCCTCTGCGGGGTTTAGGGGGGCTATCCCCTTGACTGGGGGGTACGGGCGCAAGCAGGCCCCCGGTGGGGGTTCATGGGCAGCGTCTCCTGAAGGAAAAATTGCCTTGTAAAAGTATATTGTAATTTCATTGTAAATATGGATTGTTCATTATAAGGTCGTAGATCTAAAGGTAGAATTTATGTTAGGGTTTTTTTTCCCTAGAAAGAAACCCTCTCTTATGAGAGAAATGTATTGCAGTTGTGTATCATAGCGAATATTGTATTTTGAGATAGGAGACTATGAGAGAAAGAAGAGGAAGTTACAATGAGTTTGTTGTAGGTTGTATCCCTTGCTGGGTAATTATAAAGGAAGGACCTGACAATTTCTCTGGTGGACGTATCCCACACTGGGTGAACCACGTATATTTGTGTCTCTATTGTATTGTGTATCTTCTGTGTTTTATTTCCAAATTTGTTGTATTTTATTGCTCCGCAGTCATGTTTTCTAACCACTGGTATCAAAGCGAAAGGTAACTCACAGGAAAGGAAGGTTCCTGGTTCGAGTGGGAGCGATGCCGAAAGATGGAAAGTTTAGGGTCAAAAAATTTAACAGCCAAAACTACCAGTTATGGAAGATGCAAATGGAAGATTATTTATATCAGAAGGATCTATTCTTACCATTGGGTGGAATAGCAAAGAAGCCGATAGCTATGACGGACAAAGAATGGGAGATTCTTGACAGAAAGGCTCTAGGAATGATATGGATGATCCTGGAAGTGTCAGTGGCTTTCAATATTTAGAAAGAAAAGACAACGAAGGATTTGATGGACGCATGGGCTAAATTGTATGAAAAACCCTCAACATCCAATAAGGTATTTCTAATGAAGAGATTATTTACTATGAAGATGTCAGAAGGTGGGTATGTTGTAGATCATTTAAATTATTTTAATACGGTTACTAATAAACTAAGTTTTGTAAAAGTGGACTTTGATTATGAGGTCAGATCTCTTCTAATCTTGTGCTTTTTATCACTGAAATTGCGTCCGCAAATGGTTACAGGAATCCAACATCTTCAAACAACTATGAGTCCACCCATGGACCAAATTACCAAAAAAGCATTTCCAAAAAGTCCAAAACTATAAAACCAGTTATAAAATCAAGATGCACTATGACTACACAAGGCGCAAGTGCACATGCACCATCAAGAAGCGTAGAAAAAGTGCACATGTGCACGATGCATGACTGTGGACGCTAAAATCCACGCACACCTGAGAACAACACTTTTATGATGTTGGTCGGCCTCCCACCCACTACTGGTTCAGCTTCCAAGTCGATTTGACATCCAAATCTCAGCTGGATCCGGATGGGTGGCTGGTCAAAGACCTAAAGGTACCCTAAACAACCCCTTTTCACACTAAAAGTTAGTTGCACAATACCTCAAAGTGGTGCTATAAAACAAAGCCATGGGTGCACTACATTTTCAAGGAATTCATTTGCAAGGTTATGCTGCTACTATTCTCTTGGGGAAACCTCTCTTCTCATCAAGAGCATACTAGCACCATTCCATTTGGGCTATCCACATCACCTTTTGAGTGGGTTATCTTGGGATTCTTTCACCATTTCTTTCAAGTTTTCAAGTTGCAAGAAGAGCTCAATCTTGGGGGTCCAAGAGCCCTCCCTTGGAGGAAGAAGGGACCCAAAGGCCCCTTTCTCTTTGGTATTTTCTTTTCACTAATATAATCCTTTCCATTGGTGACATGAGTCTTGTTTGTTTCTTATTCTTATGTTCTTATGCACAATAGTTTAATTGTTTTTTCCTTTCCTAGTTTAATTCTTAGCTTAGTCTTTTATGTTTATTCTTCTAACCCTTTCCTTTACTGTTGTCTTTCTTAGTTAACCCAACTAAGCTTGTAAGCACCTCTGTTTTTCTCATTTAGGTGACAAAAGAGGAACAACAGTGCTCATTGCCAGAAATCTAGAATGGTTTGGTCATGGTTGTAAGTAACTTTGTCTCTGGTTCAAATACTTTAAAATTTGATGATGTTGTTGGTGTTATCCTTAGTGAGGAAATGAAATGGAAAACCACAGGTGAGACATCAGGTAATGCATTGAACATGGAGAATGGTGGAAGACAAAAGGATAGAGGAAAGATCCTAGGGAACCACGGGAATTCTAGGAAGGGAAGATCCAAATCTGGACTTGGAAAGATAGAGTGTTGGAATTGTGGGAAGAAAGGACATATGAAGAAATACTACAGAGCTCCAAATAAACAAAGAGATGGACAGTAGGAGAGAAATCAGGAAGCAAATTTAACAGGTGATGTGTTACAAGATGCTTTGATTCTTTCTGTATATAATATTTCTAAGTCTTGGGTAGTAGATTTAGGGGCTTCATTTCATGCCACACCCCATACGAAACATTTTCTAGATTATGTTCAAGGTGATTTTGGACAGGTTCATTTGGGTGATGATGCACCTATTGATGGGTGGAAAATCCCTTGACTCAACAGAAGGAACCAAACCCGCCATCAAGGCCTAATTAGACTTTGCAGCATTTAAAATGGAATGGTTCTCTAGATCTTCCGATCTGGCCAAGGTATTGATGGGCTTTATGTTTTCTGGTGAAGGATTTTCTTTCAGTTGGGACTGTTTTCTTTTCGGTATTTTCTCTTGGGGTGGGGGATGATATGAGAAGTGCAAGCCAGTATAAATCAACTTGACAAAAAACAGGATAAAGTTTCAACTACTGAGGAGAGGTATAGCTAGGGATAACCCGGTGCTCAAACATGCAGACGACAATTCTATACCGCATGCCTAGTAATAATACATTAACCATGCGAGCATTCAATCATTGCCTGAGATTACTAATTACCAGAAAAACACATATGAAACAAGATAGATGGTAAGAAAAATAATTCATCTACCACTACCATTCGTTTCACAATCTGCAGAACAATTCATCATCTTCATCTTTAAAGAAAAGAACAACAAAGCAATTGCGCCAGTTAACTTGACAATATATTCGATAGCTCTTACTTGTTACATATGCTCATAAAACTGAATAGGAAATAATTCTTCTTCAATTTCAATCACACATGCATTTGATAAAGATAACTTCATCTTTGGTCCAGAAGGACTTCTAAATTCATAGCAGCTTCAAAATAATTCTTAACAACCAGAAAGAAAAAATAGTTCTAACAACAAACCATTGACCTTTATTAATTGATCGAGGCCTTTATTTATAATCTCAAGCTTAACCGAAGTTTAACGACTAAGTACAGTTTGAACCAAACAAAACTTACCATGTGGCATTATCTCATAAGAATTTATTGATCAATCCACCCGGGATATTTCTTTGAAAGGATGACTCCTTTCATATTCATACCAATTGATGAACAATTATTCACAAGTCTGGGCCCACAGGAATCTGTGTTGTTCCATTAGGGCCACGTATATCCCTTTGATGTCAACTACATGCGCTCGGTACTTTACCAAGGTCAAATTTAGCTATTGCAACATGGTTTTAGCTCTGATCAGGTGTTCTGTAAATTGTTGCACCTGTCCCAGCCTCGCATCGGCTACCTTTGCACACTCTTCGGTCCATAGGGAGTCTTGTTTGGCATACACCTTGAGCACGTCTCTTATGTCAATAAAATCACTAGGGGTGTCGAACTCGGGGAGCTTGATATCTTTCATTACTTTATTAATTTTATCCCAGTGCTTCTGGTTCTTGGCATATTGTTCTTGGATCTCTCGATGTGGGTCTCAGGACATCTTAGTCCAGTATTCTGCGGATATCTTCATGCAGACGAGGCTACTTTTGCCTATCAGCCAAATGCAATGATATTCCTTTTCTCGACCCTACTATCCTGCCTCAATGTATTTGAGTCTTTCCACTGCTTGCAACACTCTTTCATTCCATTGTTCCATCTCCTTGCATGCTGCGAGGGCCATGAGAGTGTCCTCCTGGAATTCAATTATATTTTTGGTTAACAGGTTTCTTTCTTTATTGTACTTGTTGTAAACTCCTGAAAACTCACTCCTCAAATATGCCACAATCTATGTGGTGCCTTTTTAATACTCAACAATATGGCGCAATTGTTCTAGTTCCTTCAGAGTATTAGCTAGTTCTCTTTCATCTCTCCTGGTCCTATCTTGGGAAGCATCAGAGAGGGCTCTTCCCATGCCTATCAATTCAGATGTGCGAGCATCTATTGTGTTGATCAAGTTTTCCTCTCTGGTAACCAAAATGAAATGGTCCACAGTAATCTTTCTCTTCTTAGCAGTCCTTTACACGATGGCCTTCCTCTTTTGGTCATAGGAGATTGCATAGATGTCTTCCACCTCGTCTACCGACTCTAGTATCTATTGGTCGCCTCATGTGAGAATGTTTCCTAGGTTGTCGGTGGTATATATTTGTTCAATATCAGACTCTTGAACCTCCTTATTTTGCTCTGAAGACCTAGCTTCTTCCGGTTGTTTATCGGGGACCTGAGTATCAAGTGGAATAGATGTGTCAGGAGGTAACTCAATACCTGCTTGTATACTAGCCATGGCATCACCGACGTCCTTCTGCGGGGATCTTTCTTTTGACTTGTCCAATTATGAATTGTCCTTGGGACTACCTGCCCAGGTCTCCAACGCATCGGGCATTTATGTGTGTAGGCCCCTTTCATCTCCTTTTCCTTCTCGTGTGCCCTCTCGACTCTGAACATTAGGAACAAGAGGTGTTTTTTCCTCGGCTCCCTTTTCTTCTTCTACATGCACAGAGGTTTCCTGAGATGCCTCTGGGCTCTCATCATCACTGTATATATTTATGAACTCAGTTAGAGGGTTAGGCGCACTTGTTTTGACGAACACCCAGTGGGGCTCTGATTGAATCATCATGCCTATCAGTGAATCAACTGGCGACAATGTGGATTCAGGGTCATCTGACTCGTTGATGTTACCAGGGTCTGTGAGCTTGGAGCTGCCTACCCCTGCTGGGCTCTCTTCTGGGTTACTGGTCGAAACATTTGATAATAGGGTCGGATCATTCGATGCCAGATCCATCAATTGATGAGCATGTTGGATCAAGAGCATCCCTCTTTCTATTGCACCTGGAGTTTTGAGAAAATTCTAGTTCTGTAGAGGGGCTTCCTAGGGATCTTCCATCGTCTCGGTTGATTCGAATGCTACCCTTTCTTCCCTAGTCCTGAGAATTTATTGTGTTGCTTGCTCCAAGGACATCGTTTTCTCTTTCCAACTCATGGCCTTGAACTTTTTTGCTCTGGGGTCAGCCACTCTTGCCACCACCTCATCCCAGTCTTGAGCGTTTTCAGTGAAAATTTCATCCTCAAACTGGTCGTGGGCATAAGGCCAACATGACGATACTTCTGATGCATGTTTCGAGACCAGACCCTTGGGATCATGCTTGTGAAAACATCCTGTCTAGAAACAAAATTCCAATTGACTTAATCCTTCTTGTTTGGCCTGCACGGTGTCTTTAACTTGGTAGAAGCCGATATGAAACCCATAAGGTATGAATTCCCGCTTCTTATCCTTCACCAAAGTGGTGTTGTAGCCCTGCAAGATAGTTTGGTAACATATTTCCCCTACCACTAGTCGGTCGGAGACATATAGGTAGCAAATGTGGTTCTTTGATGGCACCGAAAACCCTAATGTAGGTTTCACGCTCATCCAGGTACCAGTGACCAACTTTCGATATAAATTTTTTGGCCGCATCAGACAGCCTTGGGCACTCTTTCTTGAATAGTAAAAAATGGATAGGTAGGACAAATTGGTCGCAAATGAGAGAGTAGGATATTTTATACCTGTTCTCCCACAAGATGTCAAAGTAGACATGGATCGGGATCTCGGAAGGGCGCCAACTAAGGTTCATCCTGGCGAAGGCATTTCTTGCACAGATGACGTCCAATAGATAAGACACCATGTAGAAGGAAGGAGTTTCTCCTTCCTTCGGTTACTAAGCCTGTAGAATGCAGGTGCTAAGATGTTTGGATATGATAGCACCCCAGTTGAATCTTGTTTCGGAGATGGCGACAGTATAAGCCAAAGGCATCCATGCCTTCGAAAATATGGAACAATATTTCTCTCCATGCAACCAACAAAGGAGAGCCATTAGATAAATATAAGGTTGTCTGAGGTTGGTCGTTGGGTACTAGACGGAGTTTCGGTTGGTGAAGTTTTTGTCTTCTCTCCAATAGAATGCCATGATTTTACTAGTTTTGTGCTTTTGATAAAACTTCACAACAAAATCCATGTTCAAACGTTCATCCAGGTCCCTGAGCTTGTAATAATTTTAGACTTCTACTCGGAGGAAAACACTGGCGATTTGACCATTATCATCATTAATTACACACTTTTGTGCATCAGTGTGATCAATGAGCCATTTCAAAAGTTCAATGCAAGGGAAAAATGGAGTCCTGCTCTCCACCATGTGTATTTAAGCCTTGCGGATGTGGATGAACACCTCATCATCCAACTTCCTTGTGTCAGGATCGCTATGTGGGGCATATTCTGGGAATTCTTCGTGCTTGATTTTCTTGAATAGGTCTTCCCAGCGCAGGAATATTTCCTTGGTCCCAATTTTTTCCTCTATGTCCCCAAAGGCCAAGGGCTCAGCAAAGGCTTCTTTGGTGATTGTCTTGATGATGGGGAAGGGCCCTCTCCTGCTTCTAATTCTTGCAGCTTTGGGGCTTTAGGAGATTTCCTAGTGGTGGGTTTCTTCAGAGGCATCGTTTTTGTATGCTTTCTAAACTCTGTTGCATAATACTCACTATACCTTGGACGCCTTCTCTGGGTCATTCATCTAGCTCCTCTGGATGTTCTGGACTTCTTTGCACGTAGAATGCTCTGGCTTATAATAATTCAAGATAATATAATGAGAGAGAACTTACCAATCACATCAAGTTGTTAATACAAGTAATGGGACAAAATTAAAAACTACTTACTGCCAATTTTCTGTAATCAATTTAATGTAGGTTGACAGCAGAGGCGCCGAGAGAGGTGCACTGTATCTACAGGCTAAAATGGTCATTTTTCTTTGTGCACAAATTAGAAACTAATGCATGATCTTGGAATTAATCAATCAATTAAATGCATCGTATCTAGAGTATCTTAGAGCTAAAACGTCCCATCATGTCATTTTCAGAATGGGGAATTCGGAGATCGGTGCAGAGCTATGAGATTTTTGTTGATACCTTTTTTTATTTTTTACAAAAGAAAACCGTCGATGCCAATTACTTTCATTGGATGGTTTTGGCGTGACACATGGCAGATAAAGACTAGTGACTTGACTCATGAGCGCCAACAGAGGTGGTAACCTTCTTTCAGTTACGCGCTCCCTAACCAATCCTAGGAATCACCGATGTTGATTAGATATCAAGGGTCAGTAACCAGGGATGAACTTATCTCAGCCTTTTCCTTGGGATAGCTTCTTGAAAATTCGCCAATGCCGAATTTTTTTTATGGGATCGGTCATCGACGATTCCTTTCTTTCCCTGCAAACGACTACTTCCTTTCGCATTTTTTTGATGCCGAATTAAATCGGTCATCAGAAACTTTCTTGTGCAATGCTTATCATGAAAGAACCACTTCCCTTTTACCAACGCCGATGAAAATCGGCAATCGACGTCCTTAGTTTTTGAGGACAATTTTATTTCATCTCTTATTCTTCCGGGTGCCGAATTTTGGACGCGTCGGGTGAAACGAAATGGTGGTTGATTTTTTTTTTTTAATCAAATGTTAATCCCTTTAAGTTATGATGGTTTTGACATGTCCAGGGAAAACTTTTACAGAATCAAGGAGAAATTGCAGAAATCAATGATAAAAGAAAACAACATCATTCCTAATTAGACAATACCAAAAGATTAAGTGGTACCCAAAAATTAAAATTTGGTAGAGACTTTTTAGGGTGTGTTGAGAGCTCAACAAATGGCGATTTACTGGGCGAAAGCAGAATCTCTGTTCTTCCTTCATACTCGGCTGATACGGAAGCTGGTGGGGGACCCAACTGGTTTTAAAATGGAGCTCCTTTTACCTTTGCATTTGAAATCCTCCAGTTAATGCTTCTGGGTCTGCCACTGGGTTTTTTAACCTCAATTCCTCCTTCGTTCCCTGTAACCCTAACTCATGTCCTCCCCCTTTTTTGTTTATATATATATATATATATATATATATATATATATTTTATTGGAAATATTTTTTTAGGGCCTGACCATTTACTGGGAGGGCATCAGGTTCTCCCCTCAAATTCTGCAATCGATAAGTTCCTTCCCCTATCTTTTCAACGACTTGGAAAGGTCCAAGCCACAGGTTATAAAACTTAGAATGCTTCCCTTTTGGTTCATTCACTCTGTTCCATTTTAGTACCAAGTCTCCTACCTCAAAACTCTTTTCTTTGGCCTTATGCTTGTCGAACCATCATTTCACTATTTGTCGGTGGGCTAGGAATTTTGACTTAGCCTTATCTCTCTCTTCTTCCAGCATGAGTAGAGTATTGATTCTTTGTTGCATGGCCGATGAGGGTTCCTCATTGGAATCTTGGGCCAATTGAAGAGATGGCAGATAGAGCCTGTTTTTGGAGGATGGCTTCTTGCCCGTAGACCAAAAAGTATAGGGAGTTTCCTATGGCTTGTTTAGGTGTGACCCTATCCACCCATAGGGAATTATGAAGTTGATTATGCCAATTTATTTGGTTATCTATAACTGTCTTCTTTATATCCTTACCATATTTTTGTTAGTCGACTCCACCACACCATTTCCCTAAGGGTAATAATTTGCAGAGTACTTGATTATGATTCCTTTGTCCAAAGAAAACTCTGTCTATATCGTAGAGGATAAGTACAATGCGTTATCAAATACCACAACAGAGGGGATACCAAATCTTGTGATTAGTTTTTGTTCTATAAATTGGATCACTACCTTCTCATTTACATGAGTCAGAGGGATGGCCTCCGCCCATTTTGTGAAATAGTTGGTGGCAGTAAGAATGTACTTGTGAAGTTTAGAAGAGCTAGGCATAATTTCTTCTATGATATCTAACCCCCACTACTCAAAATGCCTCGAAACAGTCACAAGCTGAAGTGGGACTGCTTCTCTTTTTTCCTTTCCAATGCTCATTTGACAATTCTTACAGTTTCTAGCATAAGTATGCACGTCTTTGAACAAGGTGGGCCAGTAATAGTTGGCTCTCAGAATGTTATGAGCAGGGGTGTTTCCAGCAAAAAGTCCTCCGATGGGGCTATCATGAAGTTCCTTTAGCACCTTGTCGATGTCTTCACGTTCAAGGCACCTCAACAATACCCCATCATAGTTAATCTAGAAAAGCACCAAATTTATAAGACGATATTGTGCTGATTTTAATCTGAGGGCTCTTCTCTCTCTGGGGTTGAGGTTTTCAGGACAAGTCCCGTGATGTAGTATGTAAGCCAAGTCCTTGTACTAGGAGTTTCCTCTTGGGGATATGTATGCTACTTCTCCACACCATAGATCTATTTCATTCTCCCACTCAGAGTATTCATTTACTTGATCCTGGACTTCGGCTGCGAGCTTGCACAAACCTTGTCCTTTTACTAGCTTGGCAGGTTTTATGTCTAGATCAAATTCTTGGACTACTACCATCCAGTTCCCTCTTCTTTCTCCTGTTTCTTGTTGGGTGAAAAAATATCGGACTGTAGGGTGTGGTACAATCACCTCAATGTGATTCTTGAGGATGTAAGACCTGAAATGATTTACTACTTTATAGACCATGTAGGCCTGCTTGTCTATGGAAGGATAGTTGAGCTCATCTCCTTGAAGATTAGTGCTCATAAATGATATTGGGGCTTTGTTGTTGTCATCATCCTTCTGAGTTAACACCACATCTACCAACTGGTCCAAAGAAAAAGTTTAAAGGGAAAAATCCCTATTGAAATCGGGACTTCGCAGCACCGAGGCCCAGGATATGGCGGCTTTGATATTATTGAAAGTGTCTTTTCGTTCATCATTCCACTTAAATTCAGCATCCTTCCAGATCATTTTTTGTAAGGGGTTGATGATCTCGGCGAAATTGAGAGTGAATTTCCTTACAAAATTGATTTGGTTAAAAAAGGACTGCATAGCCTTCTTGTTATGGGGTAGTGGAAGTTGACCTATGGCCTTAATCCTTTCGAGGTCTATGCAAATCCCAGTTTGAGAGATGATGTGACCTAACATCTTGTCTTCTTCAACACCAAAGATAGTTTTCTTAAGGTTCAGGGATATACCGTATCTCCAACACCTTTCAAAAATCCGAGTTAAATGTTGGATGTGTTCTTCTCTATTCTTCGAATATACCATTACATCATCTAAATATACTACCATGCATTTATTGATAATTCCATTTCACAAAAGGCCACATCCATGGCCCTTTGGAAGGTTTCCCCTGTGTTGATTAACCCGAAAGGCATGCGTTTATAAGTGAAGGCTCCCCACTTGGTTCGGAAAGTGGTTTTCAAACGGTCTTCCTCTTAAACCAAAACTTGGTTATAACATGAGAAACCATCTAGTAAGGAGAAAACCTCTGAGCCCAACATGGTTTGCAAGAGATGTTAAATTGGCGGGACTGGATAATTTTCCTTTTCCGAAGCTCTATTGAGGTTCTGAAAATCAACGCATAGTCGGATTTCTCCCAACTTTTTCCTTACTGGAACAAGATTTTCCACCCAGGCGGAATGCCTAACCTGAAAAATTATCTTCGCATCTAGAAGCTTCCTTAATTCCTGATACATGAGAGGTTCTAGGGATGGGTGATACTTTTGGAGCTTTTGCTGAAAAGGTTTTACTTCAGGCTTCAACGGGATGGTGTGTTGAATAATGTGGGTATCATAAGTTTTCAAATCCTTATAGGACCATGCAAAAAAATTCTGATATTGTCTAAACAATCTGAGGTAGGTTTCCCTTTCCTCTTTAGATACAGTTTTGCTGAGATTTATGAGCTTTGGGTTTTCTGGGGTTCCAAGATTTACAGTTTCATGGAGGGAAC
The DNA here is from genome assembly GCA_000966675.3 of Picea glauca. Classification (NCBI taxonomy): domain Eukaryota; kingdom Viridiplantae; phylum Streptophyta; class Pinopsida; order Pinales; family Pinaceae; genus Picea; species Picea glauca. The sequence continues at coordinate 199,851 of JZKD02S2354433.1, read as the reverse complement.
AAGAGTTACCAGTCTTTGCGTTCTTAGGTCCTTTGAATCGTTCCTCTAGATCAAACAAGTTTTCTAAATGAGATACCCCCTTTGGGATCATGTGAACCTTTAATTCATCCACATGATGTTCTGTCTGAGGCTTGTTTCCTGTCGATTTCTCTTGGAACTCTTCATCGTCAATAGCGAGATCTTTGAAATTGTCTTGGTTGGTCAAGAAAATTAAAATCTATTCATGTCCCTCAAAGACTTTCCAATTAGAAAAATTATTAGGCACTGATGGTTTGTAGAGCAGCTCTACAGGGAATCAGGAGTCTTCATAATCTTCTAAAGGCGACAACCTTGAAGCGGTTGTGGCTAAGGAGTCATCAAGAACATTCTTTTCCCTGGGGACCACAGTGATATTAAAATTCTCAAAGCACTCTATTAGCCTATGCACCTCCTGCTGGTAGTTCTAAAGATGGGGTTGCTATCGGACAAATCGGTAGGTGCAGACACTAACAGATGTCCCTAGATCCACTTGGATCTAGAAAAAAACAGGACATGACACGACTCTTTCCCTAAGTTGTAATCATTGTATCTACTAATAAGAAGGAACGAGTGACATACCTTTGTATCACTTCCTTAGGTCTTTGTTGTTCCCGCTTCACGCTGGTGATCTTGTGAAATCAAGTCCAAGACAACACAAACCAACCAAAGTGAAGATAGTAAAGTATATTCAATGTCAACCTATGCATATGATCAAGGAGTTACACAATAAAATAAGAGTGATTTTATGGGAAAGGGGCATGTTGTTGTATCATATGAAATGAAAGTAGAAGATACAACTTAAACGCCTTGATGTCGCAGGCTTCCTTTCAATGACCCTTGGTTCCAACACACACACTTGCTCTACACTTGCATGAAGAAGATCCAATACCTCATGATAGACCAAATAGAGTCTTCAAGATTCTATCCAAGCAAGGTTCTTCACACAATTCTTTCACCAATTCTTCATTCAATCTTTCTTAACCTTTTGCATGAGAAGCCTTTCAATATATAGGAGAAGGAGAGATGGTTAAATGGATGAGGATGATCCCACCAAATCTGAGAATTCAGTAGAATGACAACCATGTGAATGCCAACTCATTTTCTAGAAGATTCCCTTCTAGAACCATTGTGACCTCTTCTCTTTTCCAAGATTAAAAATAGGTTCGCACCCTATCTATGGAGCAGACTGTGAACAGTTCACACACTAAGTGTGGGTGGCCTACGAGAATGCGGGATTTTTGTACCCTATAACATAGGCAGCCTATGAACTCATCTTAAAAATGTGTTTTTTGGAAGAAGACAGTAGTCACATTTCTCAGAAAAAATTCCTTGTTGGGAGCCTAAATACATCACTGTAGAGACATCACTTGGAGTGACCAAAATCATGTGTAATAGAATTCCCCCCAAAGTTTGAGGCTGGAATCTGTGACAGCCGAAATACTTTGTAAATTGAGTGTGTGTGTCAGAAACCAGGAGCGCACCTAATCGAAAACCTGTAAACAACCAAGCATCTACAGAATATAATACCAGTTCTGAGGTAGGCATTCCCATACTCAGATCACAAATGAATGGAATCATAAACGTAGGTCATGGCCACCAATCATACACTATGGATCCATGTCGTCAAAATGCTACATAGCCACCAAGAATACACTGTGGATCTATGTGAGAAGACTTAAATTAAAATGACATAGCCACATGACATACAAAGTGGATCTATGTGCCAATGAAAATCATACATACTCCATCGCAGCCTAGATAAAAAAGATGAGACCCAGGGTCTTCAATCCCGTCACCCAAAATTACGAATCTAGCCATGCGATTACATGTGTTAAAGTCGAACATGGTAGAAACCACTTGATTACCGGTCATTGATGAAAACCATTAACAAGTGCGAGGGAAATCACCATTTATGTTAATGACTCCCAAGGTACCAAAGTACAATCCGAATGAATGCGAATACATGAGCTGAAGTCGAGCATTCGACGAAATCTCTCGATCAGGGATCAATGATGTGAACCCCTGTCGAAATTGAAGAGACCTGCCATTAAGGCATGCAGTTTCCAAGGTACTAAATGATTTCTAAGTCTCATTTTCGGATAATGAGTAGGAGTCAATGGAAAAAGACTCATCATAGGAGGGCCTTGAAGTATCCCCCATCAATGACATGAAATAAGTAACAGATTTTGAGGGTGAAACAGAGTATGAATACAAGTTGAAACGGACACAGGGAATGCTGACATAGTAAGAACAAAAAACTGCATATGGACGACTCAATAGAGGGCTCGTGTGAACTTCTCTTGAACATATGAACGACATGACCAAGGACTTGGCAGCACTGACTCAAAGACAACCCAATATTTGACCTTGTAGCAATTCAAATGAGAGACAAATGTATTTCCCAGCCTAGATTCAAATGACGAATAGGGGGTGTCATGTTCAAGAGCGACGCTTACTACCATTAATATGAATACAAAAACACATCCCTTTCCCAAAATTTCCCCCACCATTTCTGGCGAGTAACTCTTTATTTTTACACAAGCTTGAGGAGGATAACATATGCTTATTGATGTAAGCTCATCCTTCAGATGAGTCCCTTGGAGTATATTTAACGAACCCTAGGAAGGAGTGGTTCGGTCCCATATGGGCCTTTCGATGTTTGTTTAACGAGTCCAAACAAAAAAAACTCAGGGGTTTTTCATGTTTTGAGAGTCTGAAAAACACTTAAAGAGGACTCTCTTAGTTCCTTTTTCGTAAAATAGTTCGACAGGACCAAAAAAGTGATAAACTATCGCCCATCGAACATTTTGTTCAAATACTTTTACGAGCATGAACAGAACAAGGTCGCCTGACCATCTTTTCGTTTTTATGGAGCGTGAAAAGAGCTTAAAGGATAATCCTTTACGTTTGTCATTTTTTTGTTACCATGAAGAGTACGAAAAGACGAGAAAAAGTATACTCGGTTACGTTCTCATGGATTTTCAAGCGCGAGAACAAACGAAGACTAAGCTCGAGGTTTTTCTAAAAAACCCTAAAAAGTAGTCGTATATGTGACAAAAAGAAAAAGAACACCCACACCCTTTCGTTCGAACCTCGAAGTGGCGACACCTGCGGAAAACCATACTCACAAGGCTATTAGGGCATTAGGTTTTATAGACAAAATATAAAAAATCAATAAAAAATAGTAAAAAGTGAATAAATAGGGGTAGAAAGGGATTTTTACCAATTCATTGTGATTTTTCCAAAAACTTGTCCAACATACCTCATTTTCCCCCAAATTTCTTTACTCGATTGTGGGAGGCACAAGAGATCATTCGGTGAACCGTTTTAGCCAATGAGGTAAGCTCTTGATCTTTCAACTTTTTCATGGTTTATTTTTAGTTTTTATTGGCAATTTTTGAGTTTTTAAGTCAATTTTTGAGGCCGACCATGCTCTTAAGCATTCTCGCAGGTGGGCCTTGCAGGACCTGCGAGAATCTAGGATTCTCGTAGGTGGCCTTAAGGGCACCTACAAGAATCTCGCACTGTGTTGAAGGGCCACTTGTGGGGGCCGAAAAATGGATTTCAAAGTTAAATTTTTCTCAATAAAAATTATGCAAAAGTTTGAAACAAGTTGTTGAATCTTCTCTCATGGCTCTTGTGCAGGTGTTTGAGCATCACAATGCTAGAGTGGTGAGAAGGAGAACATGAGGAGGAGGATTCCATTTCCAAGAATGACCTGGGTACAGTCGCTACTCTCCGAGACAGTGGGCTATTGAAATTCTTCAGGATTCTGGGCATGAGGGCCCAACTCAGATTGTTGGAATACTTGGTCCACATGTGGGACGTGGACCAACAACTATTTCTCGTGGGAGTCCATACACTGACCCTAGATATCGAGGATATCTATTTTCTAATGGGGTTGTCGTAGCATGGATACCATGCTACTTTGACTAGTGGCCGAGGCAGCAGACTCGCTATGAGTGAGTATTTTCGCCAGTATTGTGTTCCTGAGGCAGAAAGAAGGGTAAGGTTGCTATTTGGGGGGTCCAAGATTTGACCCTGTGGACCATCTTGTTCATTATCGCATGCATGGTTGGGAGTGTGGCTCCACACATGGCTCTATATAGCTACTTCCAATATTCCATAGAGTGTACAGAGCCTCGGGTCTTCCACTGGTCGGATGCAGTTCTCTGCAGTATGAAAAGACAATTGATGAAGTGCCGAAAGGGTGACTTGAAGTAGTTTGGGTACAGATGAATTTTGGTGTCATTCTTCCTCGAGAGGGTGCCACTGCTGCAATTATAGGTTGATTGGGGTTTACCGACCCCAGAGGATCTGAGGATGCTGAGGTGGTGCAACCTCATGGCTCGTCATGTAGCTGGGCCTATAATCAAGTACAATGAATCATTTTTTGACTGGTTAAGGCCCCAGATGTTGATGATTGACGACTACGCATACGTTGGTTTAGATTTCCGAGGGGATCCAGATCTGGCCCTGCCTAAGGATGCTTAGTGGGGTGATTTAGGTAAGAAGTACACATTTTTTTCTTTTTAAATGTTTTTGTAAATTTTATCATATGAAATGTTTTTATGTTTGTCCAAGGACTAATTAAAAAATCTCTTTTGGATGACATAGATGTGGGGCCATATCGACCTCCGGGAATGTCTCCTATTCAACATCTAGGAGAGGTGGCTCTAGTGGCGATATGGGATGCCGAAGACTACGAGGCAATGGAGCAGAACTTGGAGGGTTTGATCGTGGACATCCTGGATATTGCTATTGGGGATATCCCTAGACGTTACCAACACCATACTGTAGGTGTGTTCGAGTCTATCAGTCGACTGCTTCGTAGGGTAGCCTAAGCAGTTGTGTGTTATCATGAGCATCATCCATGATGCTATTTTGTAGAAGCTATGGGCTTCATATTTTGAGATTTTGGTCCTTGGACAAAAACTTTTTGTAAAAACGTTTGATCGTTATATACATATATACAACTTCTATCGTCTTATTTTGTGTTTTGTGATACATGTGATGTGTGATTGGTTTATAAATTCCCCAAATGTCTGTCTAACACATAGTTGGCTAATGCATCAGTCAATGTATTTAGACATATAGGAATGTGTTGATACTCAATATAATCAAAATAATGTTCTAAGAGGTGAATTCGTAAATATACCCGTAATAAAGTAGGACTTCGAATAGCATAGACATTACTTAGCTATAGTACTACTAGCTCCGAATCGATTCATATAGCCAGGTGGAAGATACCAAGAGAAAGAGTATCAATCAACAATTCAATGACATCGCTATATTCTGCAATATTATTGGTCGCACGACCAAGGCACACACCTTGTAGATTGATAAGTTTGTTTGTAGGGGTGTAAATTGCCCATGCAACAGAAGCAACGTTCTAAGTACTATGGCTAGAACCATTGGCGAAGACTCCGACATCTCAAAACCAAGCACAATGCAAGATAAATGGTCGAGGGCAGAGACCAAATAATGAAAAAAGCATACTAAAAGCAACAAAAAGTATGATACAATAAAATACAAGCACTCATGCACATGTGATCTTAGGCATAGTACTTCTTTAAGTACAACCCATTTTTGGGTTCACTCAAAGGGATACTGTCATAGTCCACTAACTTGTAAGCTCCTTTCTCCAAAACTCGTCTAACGATATAAGGACCTCGCCACATACCTTCAAATTTTTTGGCTCCTAGCATATCTCGATCTTGTTTGTAAAGGAGAACCAGATCGCCTTCGAAGAAAACATGAGGCTTGACATGTTTGTCGTATTGGGATTTGATGCATTTCTTCTGGGCTTCTATGACTAGGGTGGCATCGCAATGAGTTTCATCTAATCGCATGAGATGCAATAGATGTTCTTCTTCTATAGAAGTGTTTGGGAGAGGTTCGACGACTAGTTTTAGGGAGGGTATCTCACATTCAATCGGCAGGATAGCTTCTGTACCATAGACTAACTGGAATGGTGTAAACCTGGTAGAAAACTTAACAGATGTTCGGTAAGCCCACAATGCCGAAAAAAACATCGTGTGCCAACTCGTTTTGTGAATCCCTATCATTTTTCGAAGCATGGTAATGAGGACCTTGTTTATTGCTTCAACTTGGTCATTGGTTTGTGGGTAATAGGGTGTTGATTTTTCATGGCAAAGACCCAACTTTTCAGTGAGTTCAGACATTATGAAGTTTCTAAAGTGGCTACCGTGATCAGTAACGATAGCCTGAGGAACACCAAAATGAGCAATGATGTGATTGAATATGAATAATGTTGCAGTCCTTCCAGTATTGTCAAATTATGGCATCGCCTCAGCCCATTTCATAAAATAATCTACGGCTACAATTATGTATCCATGCCCCCCGGTCGAGTGAGGGTGACATGTCATCAAATCGATACCCCATTTCGCAAAAGGACCAACGGAGACCACAGGGTGTAGAGGATTAGGGTGTGATTGTATTTTATTGTTGTAGGTTTGGCAAGCGTGGCATTTTTGGACGGCAATTATACAATCATTAAATAAAGAAGGCCAAAAATACCCTGCTCGCAAGATCTTATGGGAAGTAGCGTACCCAGACATGTGACCACCACAGGCTCTAGAATGGCAGTCATTTAGGTATTTCTTGGCTTAGTCAAACATGAGGCAGTGTCGAAAAATGGAGTCAATCCCATGATGATAAAGAGTATCACTGAGGATAATATACTGACAGGCTTGGTAGCGTATTCGATGGCGGTCAGTACTAGACAAATTGGGCTGAAAAGTCTGGGTTTGGAGATATATGATGATATCTCTATACCAAAGGTCATCGGAACTAATCAGGAAAATGGATTCATCGGGTAATGAATCTGTTGCTACATTTTTCGTCTCAGGAAGGAAAGGTTGCATATCAACTCGACAAACACTAAGGATTTCTTGGACTTAGCGCGTTCGAATTCTAAGTCAAAATCCTATAGTATCATGATCCATTTGGATTATTTTCCCCCTAGCAGTTGGCATGTAAGAATGTGTTACATAGGGTTGCAGTTAGAAATTACCATAGTCTTGCGAGAAAGGATATAGTGCCAGAAACATTGAACTACTTAGATGGTTGCCAAGGCCAGTTTTTCAACATGTAAATACTTGGTTTCGGTAGTTGTAAGAATCTAACTCAGGTAATATATGACATGTTCATCTTGAGAATCATCCTCCTGGATGAGAACCATAATGATGGTATAGTCTGAGGCTGTGAGGTAAAGGAAATAATCCTGACTGTAATCAGGTGGGAAGAATAGTGGGGTACATGTCAAAGACATTTTCAAAGATTTGAAATCTTTGTTGGCAGTGGTATCCCATATGAAATCGGACCCTTTCTTGAGCAGTCACGTAAATCCAAGAGTTAGCTCAGCATAGTTTGGGATGAAACGACGGAGAAAGTTTTCCTTCCCTTATAAAATTTGTAACTGGAAAAGTGAGGAAGGAGGAAGGAGATTGAGAATCACCTTGACCTTCAAAGGATCTACCCTGATCCCTTAACATGAAACAATAAATCCTAGAAGTCGACTGGATTCTACGCAGAAAACACATTTGTGGGGATTCAAGTGGATATGGTAAAACCAACATTGAAGGAAAATGGCGCAGAGATGTATTGGATGATCTACACAGTGTATGGAATGAGCGGGTAAGTCATCAAGATATGGATGCACAATATGCTTTATATCATGGAAGGTGTAAGACATAGCAGGCTAAAAAGTGGCACCGACATTCTTTAAACCGAATGGAAGTTTCCAATAGGCGAAAGTGCCCCAAGGACAAATAAACATGATCTTGTGTTGGTCCATGGGAATGATATTGATTTGATTATATCTGGAGAAACCATCCATCAGAGAGAATATTTCACTTCCGGCACAATCGTCGACGATCTGGTCAATGAAGGGGGTAGGAAAGTTTTCTTTAGGACAAGCTTCGTTAATTTCCCTATAATCAACACACACACAGATTGTGCCTTGTTTCTTATCGATCAGGACAAGATTGGAAACCCAGACAGTTAGAGCCACCGGGTAAATAAATCCATCTTTGAGAAGTTTCTCAACTTCAAGCTTGATAGTGGCTGCTTTACGTGGGTGGACCAGATGAAGTCATTGCCAGACGGGTTTAGCGTCTGGGTATGTCTTAATCTCATGTATCACAATGTCAGGGTCAATACCTTGCATTTATTCATAGCTCCAAGCGAAGACGTCACGAAATTCTTGAAAAAGAGACTTGTAGGTGACAACTTCATCATGGGAACACGAAGCTTTGATATGCACATTTTCGACAATTCCAGGTTTTATGGATATGTTGAGGGGGATGGTGGGTGAGATATTACTTAAGTTCCCTTCGTAGAACAGATCATGTGTAGACTCGGGAATGGTAGAAATGACGACAACGGTCGATGGGGTCAAGATCCATTGGTAACCCTCGATGGTGTCTTGTTCCAGGAAGAGGATGGAAGGATGATGTCCATCGTCCCAAGGGGTGTCTTCCGTGGAAATAATAGACATAATCATCTCGTCCATGGGAAAAATGACATGGAATGGATCTGGAGATAAATCACCAAGAGAGGGGGTAGAAGGGGTTGTCGATTGAATGGCCTGATAAGCAGATTCGACCGGACTCAAAGGCATTTCGTCACCATAACGAAGATGATCACTGTGGTTGGGTATCATCCATGGGTCATAAGACATAGGGGTTTCGTGAATAGAGGTGGAGATCATGTTGATCGAGGCGACAAATGGATGTGGAACATCGGGTGGTGGGATGGGGAAAGTACCCATTAACGAGGAATATTTAAGAATACCCACACCGACGTTCTCGTATCCGGGGGGGTTTGCAATGAATGGTACGTTGCCGGTATGTGCATTGGATTGAAAGAAGGACAATTGGTCGACGGTAACTACTTTCCCTTGATGTTGGAAATGCACAACATGGAAAAGAGTGAACACAATTGCAAGCATGGAATCAATCCAGCTATGGCCAAGTATAAGGTTGTAATCGAGAGGAGCGTCAAAGACCTCCATTTCAACTTGGACCGTTTTTCCTTCTAACGTAATAGGCAATGAAGGGAGGACACCGTAAGGCTTAAAACCAGAGCCATTGAAGGCTTTGAGTGTGTTGTGGGATTCATTCAAAGGAGGGGAGTCGATGGCTTTCCAGCAGGTAATAGACATGACACACATCAAGGCACCCTCATCAATAACTGTTCTACAAATTTTTTTGTCGGAGACAATAACTTGTATTTGGAATGCGAGTTGAGGGGGTAACCTTGGAATGTGATCTTCCAAGTCAAAAATTATTAAATTCGTATCCGTAGGGTCGATTCCACCAATATCTTTCAACAGTGTCTTCCTTTGTATAGGACAACTCTAAAGGACTTTGAGGGCTGGCATCGCGGACGGTGCTTGGGCCAGATCTTTGACAATACTGTAGTTCTAGGCAACATGTGCATGGGGATTGAAAGTCGATTTCTAAGCAACACCCTTTGGGGAAGGACGAAGAACTGTATCGAGGATCGGTCATTCAAGATGAAGAGGACCATTGGTAGGTGGAGTCGTGGGAGATGGTTGGACCAATGAAGGAGGTATCGCATCAACCTTCTCTTTGGAGAAAGAATAATCTTTGGCTTGAGTGGTAAGTGTGATGTCATTCTTCTTCAAATCTCCTATACACATTAAGACATAGGATGTATTGGAGGGAGAAGGTTGGTCATGAATGACCAATTGTGCCTATTGTTGAGAGGGAAAGGGTTGTGACAATACAGTTAAGCTCGGTCATTTGAGATGAAGAGGACCATTGGTAGGTGGAGTCATGGGAGATGGTTGGACCAATGAAGGAGGTATTGCATCAACCTTCTCTTTGGAGGAAGAATAATCTTTG
>JZKD02S2354433.1:134863-146410 GCA_000966675.3 Picea glauca | reverse complement strand
TATATATATATATATATATATACACGGCTTCTACCGGCTTACTTTACATTGTGTACATTTTAATGTGTTTGATTTATAAATTGTTCAAATGTCTGTCTAATACGTAATTAGCCAAAGAATCTATTAATGTATTAAGACTTCTCGGAATATGTTGATATTCAATGTGATCGAAATGTCGTTCCAAGAGGCGAATTCACAAATATACCCTTAATAAAGTAGGACTTAAAATAGAGTAGACATTACTTAGCTGTAGCACTACCAACTGCGAGTCAAGTCGTACAACCAAGTGACGAATCCCAAGAGAGATAGCATCAACCAATAACTCAATGACGGCGCTATACTCTGCGATGTTGTTGGTTGCTCGGCCAAGACATACACCTCGTATAGATATAAGCTCATTTGTTGGGGCATAGATTTCCCAGGCAGCGGAAGCTAGGTTCCGAGTACTACGACTAGCACCGTCAGCGAAGCCAATATAAGATAGCAAATACTCCGACATCTGGCAATCAAACACAACGTCACGTAAGGGTAGAGACCAAATAACGTCAAACGCAAAACTAAAAGTAACACACACACTCAGTATGATACATAAAATACAAGTACTTCATGCACAAATGACTCATGCATAGTACTTCTTTAAGTACAACCCATTTCTGGGTTCACCCAAAGGTACAGCATCATAATCAACTAACTCATACTCTCCTTTTTCCAAAAATTTGCTAACAATGTAAGGCCTATGCCACATTGGTTCAAATTTCCCAGCTCCTAAGACATATTTATCTTGTTCATACAAAAGAACAAGATCTCCTTCAGAGAAGACACGAGGTTTAACATGCTTGTCATATTGTTACTTAACACATTTCTTCTGGGCTTCGATTACCAAAGTAGCGTCATGGCGAGTCTCGTCTAATCGCATCAAATACAACAGACGTTCCTCTTCGGCAGAAGTATTAGGTAAGCGCTCTACAGCTAGCTTCAAAGATGGCATTTCACATTCTATTGGCAGAATGGCTTCCATGCCATAAACTAATCAAAAAGGTGTAAATCTCATGGCAGATTTAACAGATGTCCGATATGCCCACAATGCCGAAAACAACATCGTGTGCCAGCTGATTTTATGTATTCCTATCATCCGTCGAATCATAGTGATGAGAACTTTATTGATAGCTTCAACCTGGCCATTAGCCTGTGGATAATAGGGTGTCGAGCTATCATGACGAAGGCCCAACTTTTTCGTGAGTCCAGACATCATATTATTTCTAAAATGACTACCGTGATCGGTAACAATAGCCTGAGGAACACCAAAACGAGTGATGACATGGTTGAAAAGGAATAACGTTGCAGTCTTCCCAGTATTATCAAATGTCGGCATCGCCTCGGCCCACTTAGTAAAATAATCAACAACTACAATAATGTAACCATGCCCCCCGGCCGAGTGAGGGTGACATGTCATGAAATCAATGCCCCATTTAGTGAAAGGACCTACTGAGACTACAGGATGAAGGGGAGCAGGATGCGACCGAATCTTCTGATTATAGGTCTGGCAGGCATGGCACTTCTGAACAGCAGTAATACAGTCATGAAATAAGGAAGGCCAAAAGTAACCTGCACGTAAAATTCTCTGGGCAGTAGCATACCCAGACATATGACCACCACATGCTCCCAAATGGTAGTCATTCAAATCTTTCTCAGCTTCTTCAAATGTTAAACAACGTCGAAAGACAGAGTCAATGCCTTGATGGTAAAGGGTATCACTGAGGATAATATAATGACGTGCTTGATAACGGACTCGACGTCGTTCGGTACTTGACAAAGCAGACCGGAAAGTTTGAGTTTGGAGATATATAATGATATCTCCGTACCAAATATCATCAGTACTGATAAGGAAAAGTGATTCGTCAGGTAACGAATCAACTGCTACCTTTTCCGTTGCATTATGGGGAAAATCACAAATCAACTCAGCGAAAACTAGGGATTTCTTCGACGTGGCTCGATCGAATTCCAAATCGAACTCCTGGAGAATTAAAATCCACTTGGAGTACTTGCCCCCCAGCAATTGACGTGTCAATATATGTTGCATGGGGTTACAATGTGAAATCATGATAGTTTTCCTAGTGAAAATGTAATGAAGAAAACATTGAACTGCTTGTACAACAGCCAAGGCCAATTTTTCAACATGTTGGTATTTAATTTCCATGGAAGTTAAACTTCGACTCAGGTAATATATAACATGCTCATCATGGGCATCATCCTCTTGAATGAGAACCATGCCGATAGTATACTCGGACGCAGCTAGAGAAATAAAGTAATCCCTACTATAATCAGGAGGGAAAAGAAGAGGAGCTTTCGTGAGGGACAAATTCAAGACTTCGAAAGCATCGTTAGCAGTTTTATCCCAAACAAACTCGAAACCTTTCTTTAGAAGACGTGTAAAACCCCGAGTAATCTCAGCATAATTTGGGATGAAGCGACGAAGAAAGTTTTCTTTCCCCTGCAAACTTTGTAACTGGCGCAAAGAAGAAGGAGGAGGGAGATTGAGAATCGCCTCGACCTTGATAGGATCTACCCGGATTCCATGGCATGAAACAATGAAACCAAGGAGATGACCGGATTCTACACAAAAGACACATTTATGAGGATTCAAGCGAATGCGATAGAATCGACAACAAAAGAAAATTGCTCGGAGATGATTAGGGTGATCGACTCGACGTAAAGAGTGAGCCGGAAAATCGTCCAAATAAGGTTGAACAATATTCTTAATATCGTGAAATGCATAAGACATAGCACATTGGAACGTAGCACCTGCGTTATTCAGACCGAAGGGGAGTTTTCTGTAGGTGAAAGTACCCCAAGGAAAAATAAAAGTTGTTTTATGTTGGTCCTCAGGAGCGATATTGATTTGATTATAGCTGGAAAATCCATCCATGAGGGAAAAGATTTCACTGCCGGCACAGTCATCGACAATCTGGTCAACGAAGGGGGTTGGAAAATTGTCCTTTGGACAACCTTTATTGATATCCCAATAATCAACACAAACGTGTATACTACCACCTTTCTTATCGATCGAAACTGGGTTGGAAACCTATTCTGTCAACGCCACTAGATAAATAAAACCGGCTTTAAGAAGTTTTTCAACTTCAATTTTAATGGCTGCAGCTTTACGTGGATGGAAAGGACAGAGGCGTTGCCGGACTGGTTTTGCTTCGGGGTATGTCTTAATTTCATGGACCACAATAGAGGGGTCGATACCCGGCATCTCTTCTTAACTCTAGGCAAATATATCATGAAATTCTTTAAACAAGGAAGTAAAAGTGACAATTTCTTTGGGAGAACACGAAGCTCCAATATGAACATTCTCGACAATTCCAAGTTTCACCGAAATATCAATGGGTATCGTGGGTGAAATGTTACTAAGGTTCCCTTCTGCAAACACATCTCGTGTAGCTTGGGAAACCGTGGATATAACAACAACGGTCGACGGAGTCGAAATCCGTTGATAATTCTCAAGAGTCTATTGTTCCAGAAACAATATGGAACGATGATGCCCATCGTCCCAAGGCGTGTCTTCCATAACGGACATTATCATCTCGTCAGTGGGGAAGACGACATGGAAAGGGTCAGGAGACAACTCATCAAAAGAAGCAGTAGTAAGGGTTTCCGATTGAATAGCTTGATAAGCGGACTCAACCGGACTTAATGGCATAACATCGCTGAAACGAACATGATCTCCAAGATCCGGGACTATCCAAGGGTCAGCAGACACAGGAAGTTCATGAGGTACAGTAGAGATCATATTAATGGAAGCAACTGACGGGTGTGGAATATCGGGTGGTGGTGGTATGGGAAAAGTACCCATTAACGAAGAGTCTTTTAAAAGACCGACTCCAACATTCTCATAACCCAGCGGGGTTTTAGCAATGAACAACACGTTGCCAACATGAGTATCAGCATTAAAGAAGGCAAGTTGATCAACTATAACCACTTTTCCCTGGTGAGGAAATCGTACGAAACGGAACAAGGTTGACACAACAGCACGCATGGAATCGACCCAGCTACGTCCAAGTAGAAGATTATAATCGAGGGGAGTATCGAAAACTTCCACTTCAACCTGGATTGTCTTACCTTCTAAAGTGACAGGCAACGATGGAAGAACGCCGTAAGAATTAAAACCAGAGCCGTTGAAGGCTCACAAAGTGTTTTTTGATTCGTTTAACGGAGGAGAGCCAATGTCTTTCCAACAAGTAAAAGACATTACGCACATAGAGGCACCCTCATCAATAACAGTCCGACAAATGCTCTTGTCGGCAACAACAACTTGTATTTGAAACACAAGTTGTGGGGGTAACCTTGGAACATGATCATCCAAGTCAAAGACTATCAAATTTGTATTCGTGGGATCAATTCCACCTATGGCTTTCAACAGAGCCCTTCGTTGTGCAGGACAAGACTGAAGGACTTCAAGGGCAAACGTCGTTGAAGGTGCTTGGGCCAGATCTTCTACAATGCTGTAGTTTTGGGCCGCATGTGCATGAGGATTGAATGCCGATTTCTTAACGACACCTTTTGGGGGTGGTCGGATAACTGTATCCAGGTTCGGTCATTCGATATGAAGAGGACCGTTTGTAGGTGGATTTGGTGGAGAGGGTTGTACCAGATCAGGAGGTAAGTCGTCAACCTTCTCCTTAGAAGGAGTATAGTCTTTAGCTCTAGTGGTAAGTGCAACATTGTCTTTCTTTGAATCACCGGTGCACATCAAAACATAGGATTGTGTAGAAGTAGAGGGTTGGTCATGGATGACCAATGAAGCCTGTTGTTGAGACGGGAAGGGTTGAGACAAGACAGTCGGCGTAGAGGGTTTCGACGTTCCTTGAAGGAACTTGCTAACTTCAGCACGTCGCGGAAAATCCTTCGTGTAGTGATCGTCACCACAGATAAGGCAAGGGTAGCGTGGTTTGCGCTTATCCCAGTCTTCAATAGGAGGAGTTTTGGTTTGCTCATTCGGATTATTATTTTTACTCTCCTTATTCTTTCCTCTCCCTTTCTTGGATTTGTTCTTACCGGTCGGCGTAGATTGAACAGCGTTCACTTCAGAGGTTTTACCGGCAAGAGGAGAAGGAGACGGAGCACTTTGAACATTAGAAGCATTGGATTTTGGGGTTGTAGTTGAAATGGAATGTGAGTGGGTATGAGTGGTCCCAATCACACCATTAGCTGCATGCGAGGCAGCTGGAGTAGTAGAAGTGCTGGAAGTACCAGGATGAGGTAAATCAGGTAATAAGGTGTAAAGTGTTCCCGTTTGCGAATAAACGAGATCAAGATACTGAGCGTGACTTATAGCATGATCTTCTGTAACAACACCGCCCATAGCAATGTCTTTACCAATCTCATTCACAAAATATTTCGTGAACCATTCGGCTAGTAACTGATCAGGGAGTTCAAGTTTGATGAGACGTCATCGCCTTCTCCACTCATGTATATGGTCTGAGATATGAGTACCCTTCGTTTGTTTAAAAGAGGTCAATATCTCAGTCCCAGTATCGTAACGGATCGATAACTGGTAATGTGTGAGGAAAGCCATGGCTAAGGTGTTAAAATCATAAAAGAAACCTCGTGGCAACTCAATGTACCACTTCGCAGCCGAACCGGTAAGGGTTCGTTGAAAAAGACGCAACCGAATGGATTCATCCATCAATGAGTTGGACGAACACCATAAATGAAAAGTCATGACATGATTGTTGGGATCCTCTCCCGCCTTACCATCGAATTTCGGAATATCCGATGGGAGTTTAGCAGGAATAGCAGGCCATTTGGGAGAGTGACGAATAGGATCGTTTAGAATCCTAGTCAAATCTAGCAAATCCAAGGTAGCAAGAAAAGGAAACTATCGGTTTACTTGCGGATACTGATGGCTTTGGGGTGGAAGCCCCGTCGACAGACTAGTAGGAGCATAAGAAGACTGTCCATAGAGGGAAGCTCTGGGTTGGTTCGGTGGTGGCTGGATAGGGTAGTAGCCCCAAGGATTGTAACCTTGAGTTTGGGCAGGGGCCTGAGATTGGGAAGTTTGACCCGAACCCCAAATAGGATTAGTCACACCTGGATATGGTTGGCCTACTGGAGGGACTGTGGGTTGCCCCCTAGCAAGAGGGATGTTTCGTAAAAGTTGTTGCCAATACTGGGCCAACTCAGGAGGTATGTTTTTTCCAAAAGGGGATGTTGGTCCCCCTACCGTAGGTATAGTTCCACCCATAAGTTGTGTACCACCTGTAGGTTGTGTGGTAACTGCGTTGTGTCCGGGAAAAGGAAAAGGACCTGTACTATCCTGTCCACCAACAGGAATGTGCAAGTTTGGTGCAATAGTTGGGATAGTGTTACTAGCATTAGGATTTTCAGTAGGAAACTGAGGGAGTGTCGGCATGAAACCGGGAATAGGATGCCCAGGAAATTGAGGGCCACCTGGAGAAACAGCTGGGGTTTGTGGAGGCACTGGATGAGAAACATTCAATAAAGGATTCAACGCATGGTAACCAGGGGGTAAATTCAGGTTAACCTCAGAAGGTCGCTGAGTATTGATAGGGGCAAGAGTATTTGTAGGAATCTCGGTTTGGACACTCGTAGTAATTGCGAGATGGGCCATCTCGGGAGGGAGAACAAAACGATAAGTGGTAGTCTCTGGTGTAGTTTCTAATTCAGAAGACACGGGAGGGTTGATTTCGTAGACAGGAGGAGACTTAGTACCAAACAAGACTCGTCGGAAATCACCCGACCAAAAAAGATCTTGGCCTACTACACTGTGAGAAGGCCCAGGGGTTGATTCGGAGGATGTGACAACGGTTTCTTCTAGAGGATTGAATCATCCAGCAGGTCGTTCACCACGATGAATGCGATAGTCCTCTATAGTATTGGTAATTCGAAAATCAGCAAGAGGATCAGTGGGTTATACTTGTGGAGGTAGTGTAAAAACTTCTGGGACGTCACTGATGTCCATGTGTGGTAAAGTAACAAGGGGAATATCACCCGGATGAGGAGAGCCTTCAGGGGTACCCTCAGGTGTTGTTGTATGCAAAGGTTGTGAAGTTTCCAGATGTTCCAGAGACAAACCTTGCATCCTATGTGAACGTCACGGGGGAGAAATTGTAAACTAGTAACAAACTCCCCAACGAAAATTCTATGGTCAACTACGAGAAACAAACAGCACACACTAGTAAACAAAATCTAGAATCAATCACCAAGCAAACAATACCTTCTAATATCGAAGCCACTAGTTGGTGATGAAATCCAACGTCGCAACAACAAGATGAGAAGGGGCGGGGCTAGGGTGCAAAAGTTACATTGACGACCTGCTTAACATACTTACGCCCTGGTTCAAGCTCCCACACATAATCGTGGGTATACCCTCCAAGGAGCCTGAGTGAGTTTGATCAACATTGATTCCAGGTACTATGAAGACTTTCCCCTCCACAGTCACCTTGGGTAAGTACCTAGAGAGATAGGCCACTAAGGTTACCATAGACAACAGTACTACCTGGGGAAATAGTCGTCAGTCTGATCCACACGCAAGGGCAGGGTATCGATCCTGAAACCAACTCAAAGGCTTCCACTCATAATTGTGGGTATACCTCGGAGTGATCCTCGTAATACGTGCAATCTCTACACCGATGTCAACAAAGCAAGTTAGTATCTCTGCCAACACCAATGCGACCTAATGCTTGACCCTTGTGTTAGAAGGGCTTCCTAGGACAATATGCGGCCAATGGAATTTTACACTCCCTAACTCAAGATACTATTGTGTGTTTTTGAGCTTTTGGAGAGTGTGTCTCTCTTCCTACTCCAAAGCACTAGCCTAGCTAAATGTTGGTGTAAAAGAGCCCTAGAAAAGAGTTACTAGATCAATTTTAATATTACGCAATGTTTTTAAAGGCTATTGTTTACTCACAGGTAACGGAAATGAAACTCATGATGTGTGACTCTGACCCAAATAATGCAAGGATATGATGAAGTATAATTCTTTTCATTCGATGAATCCTAGTTATGGGAGAGAGAGAACAATTTCCGAATCAATCTCAATACTACAATGCAAATGCAATGCTCAATTTCCTTTCAGATGTTAATGCAAACAATCATGTAGCTATGAGAAATGTCTTTATATGTCTTTTCCAAAACTTCAATAAACTCTAAAAATTTGATATTCAATGTTTCCAACAAAGCAAAACAAGATCTTGAAAGAAAACTTGTTGTTCACTTTCCAAGAAGAACTCTGATTAATGAGAAAAGAAAATCAAATTGTCAATAACCAAACAATGACAACCCAACCAAAACTTTCAACGAAAGTAAAAACAAAAGTAAACCAAGAAGTTCCTCAATGCAAATGAAAAATGTCCTTTCGAACTCACAAGAAAACGAGAAAAATCAAACACTTAACTCACAACCAATCTCTGGCTCTTAGCCCGCTCGACAGACTCAACTCCAGAAATTAGATAGACTAAAAATGCCAAAAAGAGCCAAGAAATGAAAGTTAAGCTACCAACACAAGAAAAAACCTAGAAACCCTAGATCAGTTCAAACAAACAAATTAAAGAAAAAGATATGTAAGCCAGTGGTCCAATCTGTCAAAAAGATGTAATTCCATCTTACTGAGCAATAGAAAAAGTCAGAACTTGAATTCAAAAATTTCAAAAAATATGTTCGCAGGCCAGTGTGTAACATAGTGCGAGAATGAAGTGTTCTTGCAGTCCACTGTGATGCAAAGTGTGAACTATTCGCACTGGAATATATATGCAGAGTGCGAACTTCAGTGGTTCTAGCAGGCTGTTAATGGACACAATGCGAGAATCCTTGAAACTAATGAAAATTTTGAAAAATCAAGCGAAATTCAAACTAGTTTATAGACCCAGAAGGTCTCTCAGGGTATCCTAAGGACTCAGACACTGACAAATCAGGAGAAAAAGGCAAATAGAGCAAATGGCCACAGAAAATTAAAAAACCATAAAGACAAAAGGGATACGATCCCCAGTGGAGTCGCCAATTTTGTTTCAGGATAAATCCGTGAGTGCAGACACAAACTGATCTCCCTAGATCCACCTGGATCTAGAACAAAACGGGACAGAATAATACACTTTTCCTAGACTTAACCTATTGAATTAACTAAGAAGTAAGGATTGTGGACATACCTTATGAACGCTTTCCTTATATCTCTATTGTTCCAAGCTTCGCTCCAATGCTCTTGCACCGTTCAGATCACAACAGTACAAACCAATCGAAGTAAAGGCATATTAATATATTCAATGGCTAGTCTATACATATGATCAAGGAATTATGTAATAAAGGGACATCATCTTTATGGGAAAGGGACATATTACTGTATTGAATTAATTGAAAGTGAAACTTACAACCTAAGCCTTGATGTCGTAGGTCTCCTTTCGATGGCTCCTAGCTCTGACACACACACTTGCTTATGCATGAAGAAAATCAACCACATATAATGACCTTGCTGTTGTCTCTAGCTGCTATAGCATCAGTCCTCCATACAGTCTTGCACCAATTCTCCAATCAATCTCTTGCTAATTTGCTTCTAACCTTTTCCATGAGAAATCTCCTCAATATATAGGAAAAGATAGATTAGTTACTTGGATAGGGAATGATCCCAAGATATCTGGAAAGTCAGTACTTTTCCAACCATTTGAAAGACAACTCATCCTTCTAGAAGATTCCCTTCTAGAAGGATCGAGAACTTATCCTTTTTCCTTCTTTAAGAACATGTTCGCACCCTAACCATGAGCACAGTGCGAACTTCTCACACTCCACCTTAATGCAGCCTGTGAGAAACATGCATTCTCGCAGGCAAGTATATAGTCAGACTGCGAACATTCTTCAAAACATGATTTCTGGAAACAGACAAGTGCAACTTTTCTCAGGAAATTGTTCTTAGTGAAGAGCTTGATTTTCCATCATCATGTCATTATCATGACATCATCTCGATGACCAAAATTGTGGATAACAACCATTACCATTCATTTCACAATCAACACAACAATTCATCATCTTCATCTTTAAAGAAAAGAACAACAAAAAAATTGTGCCAATTAACTTGACAATATATTCAATAGCTCTTACTTGTTACATATGCTCATAAAACTAAATAGGAAATAATTATTCTTCAAGTTCAATCACGCATGCATTTGATAAATATAACTTCGTCTTTGGGCCAGAAGGACTTCTAAATTCATAGCAGCTTCAAAATAATTCTTAACATCCAGAAAGCAAAAGTAGTTCATACAGCAAACCATCAACCTTTATTAATTGATCGAGGCCTTTATTTATAATCTCAAGCTTAACCGAATTTTAATGGCTAAGTACAGTTTGAACCAAACAAAAGTTTCTACATGGCATTATCTCATAAAATTTTCTTGATCAGTGCACCCAGGATATTTTTTTGAAAGGATGACTCATTTCGTATTCAGACCAATTAATGAGCAGTTCTTCACAAGTCCGGGCCCACGAGAATCTGTGTTGTTCCATTGGGGCTGTGTATATCCCTCTGATGTTCGATGCATGCGCTCGGTACTATACCAAGGTGGAATTTAGTTGTTGCAACATGGTTTTAGCTCTGATTGGGTGTTCTGTAAATTTTTGCACCTTTCCTAGCCTCACATCAGCTACCTTTGCGCACTCTTCGGTCCATAGAGAGTCTTGTTCGGCATACACCTTGAGCATGTCTCTTATGTCGATAAACTCACTAGGGGTGCCGAACTCGGGGAGCTTGATATATTTCATTACTTTATTAATTTTATCCCAGTGCTTCTGGCACTTGGCATATTGTTCTTGGATCTCTTGATGTGGGTCCCGGGACATCTTAGTCTAGTATTCTGTGGATCTCTTCATGCGGACAAGGCTACTTTTTCCTATCAGCTGAATGTCATGTTCTTCCTTTTCTCGACCCTGCTGGACAGCCTCAATGTATTCAAGTCTTTCCACCACTTCCAGTGCTCTTTCATGCCATCGTTTCATCTCCTTGCATGTTGTGAGGGCCATGAGAGTGTCCTCTTGGAATTCAATTATATTTTCGGTTAACAGGTTTCTTTCTTTCTTGTACTCATTGTAAACTTATGAAAAATCACTCTTCAAATATGTTGCAGTCTATGTGGTGCTTTTGTAATACTCAACAAGATGGCGCAAGTGTTCCAGTTCCTTCAGAGTATCATCTAGTTCTCTTTCATCCCTCTTGGCCCTATCCTATGAAACGTTAGCATCAAAGGTCACTCTTGGATTGCAATAGGAGTAAGCCTAAATCCCATCAGTTTATGTCATGATTTTTTTATAAATGGTGATCAAATGGAAGAACACTCAGAACCATATCATTCTAACTCCGAAACTAGGCCGGACATGCACAGGCAAGTGAGGTCTTAGATAAACTTTAGACAGTAAGTTGTGTTAAGTTTTCAAAATCCCACACAGTTTCAGTCTCGCTGATTTTTCAGTCAAATTTAAATGCTAAATTTAGTTTCAGCACTGTTTCAACATATGCTACAGCCGTGGTGTTTCAGCATCTGC
>JZKD02S2354433.1:121190-132526 GCA_000966675.3 Picea glauca | reverse complement strand
TAGGCATGCCAATATAGGTCGTTAAGAGATGTGTGTCTAATTTAGGAACCCCCGCCCCCCCCTTTCTTTAAAGATAGAATGGCAAGGAGGCTCTGGAATCCAACCTTGACTGTATATCTGGGCGCGCAGATCTTGGCCACCCAGATCTACCCGCTACTTAGCTTCGTGCACATTTTGTGACCCAACCTAGGGTAATTGGGTTTTTACCCCACTTCTTCACATTTTTCCACCCAAAGGGGCCTATATTTTAGGAAAAACACCCCCTTTATAAGAATTGGTGCTAACATTAGGCTCCATGGGGGATAGAGTCGTCCCTGTGATGCTCTACGAACTCCTTCTGCAGTTCCAATGCCTTTTTGTTGGGCTATGGAGTCATCTATTAAGCCAAAAATAAAACGAAAAACAATATTTACAAAAATAGAGGAGCTGTCTAAGGCTCAAACATAACATTTCTTCAGGAAATGCCCATTTACTGGGCCGTTAAAATTTCTTCCCCCTCCAAATCCTGCAACCTATACGTGCTATTTGAGAATACTTCAGATATTTTGAAGGGCCAGATCCAGAGGGCATCAAACTTGTTTTGTTTTCCCCTATCCTGTCTGGGTGCATCACACTTAAGCACCAAATCACCCAGCTCAAATCCCTTCTTCCTGACCTTTCTGTCATAGGCCTATTTGATCTTCTGCAGATGACGATGAGCTATGTCCATTACCTGCTCCCTGATCTGTTGCACTTCCACCACCTGATGAATTCTTCTGACCATATGGTCTAGCTCTCCTTCATGATCTTGAAAGAATTTTTTTACAGGTAAAGTGAGTTGAGTGGGAAACACAGCCTCCATCCGATAAATAAGTTGAAAAGGTGAGGTGCCCAGGGATTTCTTTGTTGTCACTTGATCGGCCCATAGAGAAAATTTGAGCTTTGAATCCCAGGCCCTCTTATTGTCTTCCAATAATCTTTTAATGAGTTTGATTAGACTTTTATTGGAATATTCTGCCAGTCCATTTCCTTGAGGATAATAGGGAGTGGAGTGAATTAGAGAAATCTTGAATTGCTCACAGAACTTAACGAGAGGCTCAGACTTGAAAGAAGCAGCATTATCAGTGACAATTCTGCTGGGACAACCAAATCTGGCTATTATATCCTCCAGGAAGCTAATAATCACCTTGTGTGAAGCACTCCTGGTGGGGGAAGCTTCTATCCATTTGGTGAAATAGTCCGTTGCAGTCAGGATCCATCTATGTTGGCCACTTGAAGGAGGATGAATTTCTCCAATGAAGTCCAACCCCCACTGTTGAAAGGGTCTTGAAGCTACTACAGGCTTTAGTGGCAGAGATTTGAGTTGTTTCTTTCCTGAGAACCTTTGGCATTTGATGGAAGCTCTGACTTCTCTGTAGACATCAGTGAATAAGGTGGGCCAGTAGTACCCAACCCTAAGAATTTTGTGAGCTGTGGTCTTCCAGAAATGATGATCTCCACAAAGGCCGCTATGGAAATCAAACATAACTTTTTGGGCTTCCTGTGGGTTCAAACACCTCAGAAACACCCCTAAAGGGTCTCTCCAGTACAAGCCTTGGTCAATAAGGTTATGTCCATGGCTCGCTAAAATGTTTCTCCTGCATTCATTAATTCGAAAGGCATTTTGGCATACATGAATGTGCCCCAAGGAGTCGTGAAGGTTGTTTATTCTCTATCCTGAGGCATGACTAATATCTTATTATAGCTAGAAAAACCATCAACCATGGATATCCTAGATGCACCAGTTACCCTCTGCAATATGTGTTCCATGTTGGGCAAGGGATAGTTATCTTTCTTTGAGCTCTTATTCAGGTTCCTGAAATCAACACAAAGCTTGATTTCTCCACTTTTCTTCCTCACCGGGACCAAATTGACCACCCATTCAGAATATCTCAAGGGGACAATGATTTGGGCATCTAACAACTTCTTCACTTCTCTCTCCATGACAGGAAGCAACATGGGATTTATCTATCTTAGCTTCTACCTAAATGGCTTAGCCTCCTCCTTTAGTGGGATCTTGTGTTCAATGACAAATTTGTCATATGTCTTGAGGTCTTCATAGGTCCATGCAAACACATCAACAAATTCTCTTAATAACTCAGTATATTCAGAACTCTGTTCTTTGGTCAGGATGCTTGACAACTTGACAAACTTAGGCTCTTCCTGTGTGCCAATGTTGCACTCAGTTGTATCAGCATCTTCATTTGAAACCCTACCCTTTACTGCCACATCATTCCCATCGAACAGTCTTTCTAAAGGGACTAGTCCCTTTGGAATGTGATTTCTAGGCAGATGAATAATATGGTGATTAGAAATTTTATTTAAAAATACCTCAGGGTGAGGGTGAATTTCAAGATCAGGATCCTGATCAATGTCCAATGCAGAAAATTCATTGACAAACTGAAGAAATTTTTCGATTTCAATATCGTCTTTGAATACCTTCCAATGCTTGATATTGTCCAGTACAGATGGCCTATATCTTATCTCAACATCATATTTGATCTTTGGCAGCAGAGGGATCCTGAACAGACTAGCTGAGACAGCTAAGGAATTCGCCAAAGCATTTTCCTCTCTTGGAATAAAAGAAATGTTGAAAGTTGAGAAGAAATGATCAATCAGGTCCCACACCTCATTTTTGCAACTCCTGAGTCGAGGATGCTTAGTCCAATAAGTATTTCTAACTTGTCAGATAATCAAATTAGCATCTCTGAACACTGCTACCCCCTCAATTCCCATCTCTTTTGCAACCCTTAGACCCAGAACAAGAGCTTCATATTCTGCCACATTATTAGTAGCTTCAAATTCTAGCTTGTATGACAGGGATATGGTTTCCTGACAAGGCGACACAAAAACCACCCCAGCGCCAGCGCCTTTGCTAGAAGAAGCTCCGTCGAAGAACATATTCCAAACATAGGTGGTTGCAGGAGGTATCTCATGATTAAAAATGGGCTACTTTTTGATTTGAAAAGGGGCTTCAAGAGTATCAGTGAGTTGCAATAAACTAGACCCCAAATCAGTGTCAAGTGCAAAGATAGGATGATTGGTGGGGTTTGCTTCATCACTAACAATGTAGGCCAACTGATCTTTTTTGTACAACCTCCTTTGTTCCCCTCCAAAGACTGGAATGGTGGCATATGTGATATCCATCTGTAATGTTCCTCCAAGTTTTTTAATCCAATATCTTGACAACAACATGCCGAACTTGGGGGGAACATCAACTACTATAATGTCCATGACCACACTCTTCATTGGCAGCTGAAATAAAGAGACAACCAAGTCTTTGATGACTCCAAGGCATTGCACCCTCCTTGAATTGAAAGAGTACAAATCATGATAAGTCTTTGTCACTTCCAGTCCCAATTCTTCCATGACTATTTTGGGCATAAGGTTGTGGGAAGCTCCTGAATCCATGAGGCAATTATGCAGCACCTTATCATGTATGTTCAGGGATGTGTAGAAGGGAGGGGATGAATCATCTTTGTCTTCTACCATGGGACCTAGGACGACTGTTGGCTTTTTGTCTTGAATATTTATTGAGTCTATGGAAAGCTGGGGGGACTCAGATTGTAGCAGTTTGGAGAGTGACCTTTTGAAATCTTCATTTTTAACTAGTTCTGAGAGGGGTATGGGAATTCTAATCTTTTGAATTTTGTGCTCAAAACTAAAGGAGGAAAGAGGCTTAGGAGCTTCTCTTACCTCAGATACAGGTTCCTTGGCTATTGGTGAAGTATTATGAGTTTTCTTTTATTTAGTAGTGACTGTTATAGGTTTAGCAGGCCTTTCTGCTATGAGGGTCTGATCCTGGCTATCAAAATTCCATTCTTTCTTCTTTGACTTGAGATGGTATCTGTTAGGAGTGTTTTTGGCCTTTTTCCCTTTACCCAACTCATTGATTTGAATGTTCATAAGGGATTCTTCATATGCAGATTGAGTCAAATGGGGAAAAGGGGAAATTTCTTCAATACAGTGAATTTCAGGGCCTAGCTCATCTATCTCCTCTCCTTCTTCATGAGCAACTAGGTTATTTTGGAGAGGGTTTTGAATCCTCTGATCATCTCTGTCTTTGCTCCTTTGTTCCCTTGGAAAAGCCTGTGGAACATTGTTACTAGGCCTCCTGAAGCCTCTGTTATCAACATTTTGGGGATTTCTGTACATGGGCTTCCCTTCTAACTCCCACCTTTCCATTCTAGCAGAAAGAGACTTTATCACTTTAGTTTTCTCATACGTATGAAGGGGAAGGGGAGAGGAATTGGATGGGGAGACTTCAGGTCTCTTCCTGGCTATGTCTCTATCAGCCTTATTTTTTAGTCGGTCAAAGGCCAATACGTTAGATTCTACTTCCACGGCTGCATCCTGTATGTGAGCCAAAGTAGTGGCTCTCCTTTCCCTCAACAAGAGGCAGAAATTAGGATCAAAAGCACTAGTATAAGTGATTTTAGTAGAGGCTTCTAAGGGATTTATCTCAGCAGGGATATTATTATACATTTTATTGAATCTCTTGGAGACCTCTTGGAGAAGTCAGAGACAAACTCTCCTTCCTTTCTCTTCAAAGACCCAAACTCTGTCATGTAATACATGAAGTCTTTTTTGTCTCCACATTGTCTCAAAAAGGCATTATCCAGAGCCTCAATCCCATCGATAGATCTAGGAGACAGGGCCCTAAACCACTTTCTAGCCTTGCCTTCAAGTCTATGGACAAAAATCCTCATCCATAAGTCTGCATGCATGATAACATGATCATCTATAAAACTGTAAAAGGATTCGAGGTGTTCTTCTGCAGCTATGTCCCGTTTGCCTGTATACTTGGGTAGCTGCTTAAGGTAGCCATCTGCTGGAAGATCATTGAGGGGCTGAGGTAACAAAAGAGGAGCATACCTAGCAGCTATTATAGCCTCCATTCTGGTCATGGGGGGATTTTCTTCTGCCATAGGAATATTATGTGGAGGAGAACTCGGAGGAGAAGGAGCTCAAACAGGGGTTACTGGAAGTGAGCTTCTAGGTGTAAGGGGAAACAATGGGGGATTCAGAGAGAAGGCTAGGGGGATTGAGTCAACAGATGCTCCTCTTTGTACAGTAGTAGCAACAGTAATAAGAGGAGGGGTGGTAAAATATTCTGTGGTCCTGGGTCTACACCAAGGTACAGCTTCAGAGGAGATGGGAGTGACAAGGATTTCTCCCTCCAATCCCAGACCAGGAGGGGAAAACTCAGCAGGAACACTTCCAAAATTCAAGAAATGGGAAACTTTACAAAAAGGTCTGCTAGGAAGCTGAGAAGAAGAAAATGGAGTTCCTACAGAAGGAGATGGAAAATTACCTGGTTCAGTGGTGGAAGTTTCTCCTTGAGAGGCCTTTCCTTTTCTGATAAATCTTCGGATCAACTTGAGGTGTATCTAGAGGCAGCTGTGGATGGGACCATGTGTGTCTACCTCTGTAAGACACAACTAAAATAGCAGGTTCGTCATAGTGGAATCGTCACAATGGAGTCGCCAGGTGCACAGTAGCAATCTCGTAGGGCTCTGATGCCTGATGCACCTTCAAAATCAGAGGCTCAATGTCGTTCTATCCCAGGGAAAATTTTCAACTTTGTCCCCAGCAATGGCACCATAAATGTTAGCATCCAAAGTCACTCCTGGATTGCAGCAAGAGTAAGCCTGAAGCCCATCAGTTTATGTCACGATTTGTTTATAAAGGGTGATCAAATGGAAGAACACTCAGAACCATATAGTTCTAACTCCGAAACTAGGTCGGACATGCACAGGTAGGTGAGGTCTTAGTTAA
The DNA here is from genome assembly GCA_000966675.3 of Picea glauca. NCBI lineage: Eukaryota > Viridiplantae > Streptophyta > Pinopsida > Pinales > Pinaceae > Picea > Picea glauca. The sequence goes on along the minus strand of JZKD02S2354433.1, from coordinate 126,730 downwards.
ACTTTAGACAGTAAGTTGTAGTAAGGGTGAATAGGAGGAAGACTTATGTGAGAAAATGTGAAGGGTTGTTGTAGGCATTGAGCTTCTAACAGCCTATAGAAGGAAAACCTGAACACAAGAACTTCTTACATTCAAATGTAGAAACACTGGAGAATATAACAATGCTACAATAAATCCTTTATCATAACACAGTAACAATGATTCATGTGAATCAGTCAATCATGAACTCCCTCAGTATGAGATGAAAACCAGATGGAAAGGGAAATTTGTATGTCATTAAACAAGAAATCTCACATGCAGATACATAAGCAAGGAACCAGAACGTCCATTAAAACTTTACAATCGAGAGCTTAGCTCTACCATCAATCCTTTACAAAATGGAAAAACTACCTACATATACCCAAAGCCAATAACAACAGCAAAAATGAGACTTATCATTAAAAACATTATGTCTGCATGTTTACTAGCAGAATGCTCCTACATTCTCTGGAAGGTCGTGTAATTATGTCAGACGCAATTGGACTCCTGGCACCCCGCAGAAGAAATGACCTGTCTCGGGTCTTTTTCTAGTCTTTCCATTTATTGTGGAGACGATGTATAACCACCACCAACCACTTCAATAACTGCTTCCTTGAGATTGGGAATAGCCCCAATCAACTCTACACTTAGACAATTGTGGCATCCTTTCTTTGGTTGCTACTCCTTTGTTGGACTACTACAAGGAGACCCAGTAGGCGGACGTGGACGAGAGTATAATGGGGGTGATGGTGTAAACAATATGAGGGTGAGACGAAAGGTGCTAAGATGGAAACACCAGGTGGTGAATAAACGAAGGCTGTGACACCAGATGATGAGGTGATGTTCCGCAAGAAGGTGACAAGGAGGTTGCAATGCGACAGGTCAGGGAGTGAGGACATGCCATAGGTGGAAGTGGATGAGAGAGAGAGAGAGGCACATGGCAGGAGGTGAGAGGATGAAAAGATGAGGAGGGGCCATGTGGGTGGAGAGACAGGAGCTGTGACACTGGACGATGAGGCGAAGTGCCATGGGAAAGTGACGAGGAAGTCGTAAGGCAATGGGCCTGGAGGAGGAGGAGGACGAGTTGGAGGATGAGAAGGACAAATGGAAAAAGGAAAATGACATGGGGGAAGTGGCAACTGAGGGAAGAATGTGAGGAGGAACACCTGGCAGGAGGTGATAGGTGGGAGCGAGGAAATGGGAATAAGGTGGGACAGAACAACGCTGAGTGGAAGACACATGGTGGAAGGCAGTAAGCGGAGGGAGTCGAAGATGTGACAAGGGGGGGCCCACTTTAAGCCACCAATTTTGGAACCCCCCCCTATTAAAGGTAGATAGGCAGAGGGGGTTTGGAATCCAACCTTGACCGTATATCTAGGCTCCCAAATCCAGGACGTTGAGAGATACGCGCTCAATTCTGAACCCCCCTACCCCCCTTGTTAAAGGTAGAACGATGAAGGGGGTCTAGATTGGAACCCTGGCCATAGATCTGGGCGCACCAATATAGGCCATTTAGAGATGCACATCTAATTCTGAACCCCTCCCTACTTTAAAGGTAGAATGGTGAGGAGGCTCTGGAATCCAACCTTGACTGTAGATCTGGGCATGTAGATCCTGGTCGCCCAGATCTTCTCGCTGCTTAGCTTCGTGCGCATTTTGTGACCCAACCAGGGGTAAGTTGGTTTTTACCCCACTTCTTCGCATTTTTCCAGCCAAAGGGGCCTATCTTTTAGGAAAAACACCCCCTTTACAAGAATTGGCGCTAACAGGCAGCATCAGAGAGGGATCTTCCCATGCCTATTAGTTCAAACGTGCGAGTGTCTGCTGTGTTGATCAAGTTTTCCTCTGTGGTAAACAAAATGGAACGGTCCACAATAATATTTCTCTTATTAGTAATCCTTTCCATGATGGCCTTCCTCTTTTGGTCATAAGATATTGCATAGATGTCTACCACCTCATCTACCAGCTTTGGTATCTGTTGGTCACCCCATTTGAGCATGTTTCCCAGGATGTCGGTGGTATATATTTGTTCAAGATCAGACTCTTGAACCTCCTTATTTTTCTCTGAAGGCTTGGCTTCTTTCCGTTGTTTATTGGGGACCTAAGTATCAAGTGGAATAGATGTGTCAGGAGGGAGCTCAATACCTGCTTGTATACTAGCCGTGGCATCGCCGACGTCCTTCTATGGGGATATTTCTTTTGAATCTTCCAATTCTAACTTTTCCTTGGGACTACCTACCTGGGTCTTCGGTGCATTAGGAATTTTTGTGTCTAGGCCACTTTCGACTCCTTTTCCTTCTCGTGTGTCCTCTTGACTCTGAACATCGAGAACAAGAGGTGTTTTTTCCTCAGCTCCCTTTTCTTCTTTTACATGCACATAGGTTTTCTGAGATGCCTCCGGGCTCTCATCATCACTGTATATATTTATGAACTCAGTCAGAGGGTTAGGCGCATTTGTTTTGACCGACACCTAATCGGGCTCTGATTGAATTGTTGGGCCTTTCGGTGAATCGGTTGGCAGCAATGTGGATTTAGGGTCATCTGACCCATTGATGTTACCGAGGTCTGTGAGCTCAGAGTCGCCTACCCCTGTTAGGCTCTCTTCTAGGTTACTGGTCGAAACATTTGATAAGAGGGCCAGATCATTCGACACTAGATCCATCATTTATTGAGCATGTTGGATCAAGAGCATCCCTCTTTCCACTGCACCTGGAGTTTCGAGAAAATTCCAGTTCTATATAGGGGCTTCCTAGGGAGCTTCCATCGTCTCGGCTGATTCAAATGTTACCCTTTCTTTCCTAGTCCTGAGAATTTCTTACGCTATTTTCTCCAAGGACATCCTTGCTCTTCCCAACTCATGGCCTTGAACTTCGTTGCTCTGGGGTTAGCCACTCTTTCCACCACCTCATCCCAGTCTTGATCATTTTCAGTGAAAATTTCATCCTCAAACTGGTCGTGGGCATAAGTCCAACAGGACGATACTTGTGATGCATGTTTCGAGACCAGACCCTTGGGATCGTGCCTGTGAAAATTTCCTGTCTGGAACCGAAATTCCAATTGACTTAATCCTTCTTGCTTGGCCTATGCAATTTATTTAACTTGGTAGAAGCCGATATGAAACCCATAGGGTATGAATTCATGCTTCTTATCCTTCACCAAAGTGGCATTGTAGCCCTGCAAGATAGTTTGGAAACATATTTCCCCTAGCGCCAGTCAGTCGAGGACATATATAGGTAGAAAATGTGGTGCTCTGGTGGCGTCAAAAACCCTAATGTAGGTTTCACACTCATCTAGGTACCAGTGACCAACTTTCGATATAACTTTTTTGGCCGCATTAGACAGCCTTGGGCACTCTTTCTTGAATAGTAAAAAATAGATAGGTGCGATAAATTGGTCACGAATGAGAGTAGGATATTTTATACCTATTCTCCCACAAGATATCGAAGTATACATGGACCGGGAGCTCGAAAGCGCTCTAGCTTAGGTTCATCTCGGTGAAGGCATTTCTTGCACAGACGACGTCCAATAGATAAAGTGCCATGTAGAAGGCAGGAGTTTCTCCTTCCTTTGGTTGTTGATCCTGTAGAATGCAGGTGCTAAGCTATTTGGAGATGATAGCACCCCAGTTGAAGCTTGTTCCGGAGATGGAGACAGTATAAGCCAAAGGCATCCATGCCTATGAAAATCTGGAACAATCTTTCTCTCCATGAAACCGACAAAGGGGAGCCATTAGATAAATATAAAGTTGTCTAGGGTTGGCCATCGAGTACCAGCCAGAGTTTCGGTTGGTGAATTTTTTGTCTTCTCTCCACCAGGATGCCATGATTTTGCTGGTGTCGTGCTTCTGGTAAAACTTCACAACAAAATTCGTGTTCAAACATTCATCCAAGTCCATGAGCTTGTAATAATTTTGGACTTCTACTAGGAGGAAAACCCCGGCGATTTGACCAGTATCATCATTAATTACACACTTATGTGCATCAGTGTGATCAATGAGCCATTTCAAAAGTTCAATGCAAGGCAAAACCAGATTCATGCTCGCCACCATGTGTAGGTAATCCTTGTGGATGTTGACGAAGACCTCATCGTCCAACTTCCTTGTGTCAGGATCGCTATGTGGGGCATATTCTAGGAATTCTTTGTGCTTGATTTTATTGAACAGGTCTTCCCAGCATGGGAATATTTCCTTGGTCCCAATGTTTGCCTCTGTGTTCGCAAAGGCCAGGGGCTGAGCAAAGGCTTCTTTGGTGATCGTCTTGATGATGGGCATTGTCTTGGAAGTGAATTCCAATTTTCTTGCAACGGCCAGGGAAGAGCCCTCTACTGCTTCTAATTCTTGTAGCTTTGGGGCTCTAGGAGATTTCCTAGTGGTGGGTTTCTTCGGAGGCATCATTGCTATATGCTTGCTAAACTCTATTGCTTAATACTCACTATACCTTGGACGCCTTCTCCGGGTCGTTTGTCTCACTCCTTTGGATGTTCTGGACTTCTTTGCATGCAGAATGCTCTGGATTATAATAATTTAGGATAATATAATGACAGAGAACTTGCCAATTGCATCAAGCTATTAATAAAAGTAATGGGATGAAAATCAAAACTACTTACAGCCAATTTTTTGTAATCAATTTTACATAGGTTGACGGCGGAGGCGTGGAGGGAGGTGCATTGTATCTACAGGCCAAAACAATCATTTTTCTTTGTGCACGAATTAGAAACTAATGCACGATATTAGAATTAATCAATAGATTAAATGCATTGTATCTAGCGTATCTTAGAGCTAAAACGTCCCATCGTGTCATTTTCAAAATGGGGAAGTCGGAGACCGGCACAGAGCTATGGGATTTTTGTTGATACCTTTTTTTCTTTTTTACAAAAGAAAACTATCGACACCGATTACTTTCGTTGGATGGTTCTGATGTGACACGTGGCAGATAAAGACTAGTGACTTGACTCATGAGTGCCAACAGAGGTGGTGACCTTCTTTCAGTTACGCACTCCCTAACCAAGCCTAGGAATCACCGATGTCGATTAGATATCAGGGGTCAGTAACCGAGGATGAACTTATCGCAACCTTTTCCTTGGGCTAGCTTCTTGAAAATTCGTCGATGCTGAAATTTTTTTACAAGATCGGCCGTTGGCGATTCCTTTCTTTCCCTACAAACTACTACTTCCTTTTGCGTTTCGCCGATGCCGAATGAAATCAGTCATCAGCAAATTTCTTGTGCAAATATTATCACGAAAGAACCACTCCCCTTTTACCGATGACGACAAAAATCGGTGATCGGCGTCCTTAGTTTTCGAGGACAATTTTCTTTCATCTCTAATTCTTCCGGGTGCTGAATTTTGGACGCGTCGGGTGAAACAAATTGATTTGGACTTATGTGAGCATTGTGTTTATGGAAAATAGAAGAGAGTCAGATTTCTCAGAGTTGGAAAAGAAAAGAAGAATGAAAGGTTAGAGCTTGTGCATACATATGTATGGGGACCAGCTCAGGTATCATCTCTTGGTGGCTCTCATTATT
>JZKD02S2354433.1:99799-121080 GCA_000966675.3 Picea glauca | reverse complement strand
AACTAGAAAAACTTGGGTTTATTGCATTCGACAAAAATCTGATGTTTTTTATACTTTTAAGAAATGGAAATCTTTTGTTGAGAATGAGACAAGAAAAATTTTTAAGTGTCTCAGAACAGATAATGGAGGTGAATATTGCAGCAAGGAGTTTGATGATTACTGTTTATACCATGGAATGATTAGAGAGAACATAGTTTCAAGAACACCACAAGAAAATGGTGTGTCAGAAAGGATGAACAGGACAATCATGGAGCGTGTAAGGAGTATGAGATTGCACGCTGGTTTGCCCTTACAGTTCTGGGAAGATGTTGTAGATACTATTATTTACTTAATAAATAGAGGGCCTTCAATCTCTTTGGATAGGAGGAATGGACGGGAAAAAAGGTAAGCTATTCTTTTTTGAAAACTTTCGGTTGTGAAGCTTTTGTCCATATTGATAAATAAAATAGAACAAAGCTTGAGGAAAATTCAAAGAAGTGTACCTTTATTGGATACGATGTTAATGATTTTGGTTATCGCTTATTGTATTATAAAAATAACAAAATCATTAGGAGTAGATATGTCATATTCAATGAGAAGGTCATGCACAAAGATCAGTTGCAGGGAAAGAAATAGGAAAAAGAAAAACAAGAATACACAGTGCTTGATGAGATCATTGAAAAAGAAATTCCAAATGAACCAGAAAATCAAAATGTACAACAACAGGAGCAGCAGGTACCTCAAACACCTGCAAGTGTTGTTAGAAAATATACCAGGTTAAGTATACCCCCTGAACGATGCTCTCCTTCATTGTATTATTTATTGTTGACTAATTCTGGTGAACCATAATGTTATGAATAGGCGATGCAGGTAGACACCAAAAAGAAGTGGGATCAAGTCATGAAAGAGGAAATGGATTTCTTGGTAAATAACCATACTTGGGACTTGGTTCAGTTTCCTGCAGGTAAAAGAGCATTGCAGAATAAATGGGTTTACAAGTTGAAGGAAGAAGATGGAGGAGAAAAACGGTACAAGGCTAGACTTGTTGTAAAGGGGTTTGCATAGAAGAAAGGTATAGATTTTGTTAAAATATTTTCTCATGTTGTTAAAATGAATTCAATTAGGACTATTTTAAGTCTTGTGGCAGTAGAAGATTTGCATCTTGAACAATTAGATGTTAAAAAAACTTTTCTCCATGGGGATTTGGAGGAAGAGATTTATATGCAGCAGCCACAGAGGTATGAGGTCAAAGGGAAGGAGAATTTGGTATGCAGGTTGAAGAAGAGCTTGTATGGCCTAAAGAAAGCTCCAAGGCATTGGTATTTGACGTTTGACAGGTTTATGACAGAACAGGGTTATAGTAGATGTAATTTTGATCACTATGGTTATTTCAAAAATCTAGAAAATGGAAGCTATATTATCTTGCTATTGTATGTAGATGACATGCTTGTTGTAGGGTCTAATATGCAGAATATAAATGTGCTCAAGAAAAAAATAGCTAATTCATTTGTGATGAGGGATTTGGGTGCTACAAAGAAAATCCTTGGTATGAGAATAACAAGAGACAGGAAAAATCGCAAATTGACATTGTCTCAAGGTGAGTACATATAGAAGGTGTTGGAGAGGTTCAGAATGCAAAATGAAAAACCAGTTAGTACACCTTTGGCCAACCATTTCAAATTAACTAAGGAAATGTCTCCCAAGACATAAGAGGAGATATAATACATGTCCATGGTCCCTTATTCATCATCAGTTGTCAGCTTGATGTATGCAATGGTTTGCACAAGACCAGATATTGCACATGTAGTGGGAGTTGTGAGAAGGTATATGAACAATCCAGGTAAAGAATATTGGGAGGCAGTAAAATGGATTCTCAGGTATTTGAGAGGTACTGCTACTCATGCATTATGTTTTGGAGGTTCAGACACTTTTCTACAGGGCTATGTTGATTCAGATATGGCAAGTGATAAAGACAGCAGGAGGAGCACCACAGTGTATGTTTTTACTATAGGTGGAATAGTAGTAAGTTGGATTTCGAAAATGAAAAAGGTTGTTTCACTTTCAAAAAAAGAGGTAGAGTATGTTACTGCTATAGAGGCTAGTAAAGAGATGATTTGGTTGCAGAGGTTTATGGAAGAATTGGGAAAGAAGCAAGAGAATAACATGGTGTACTTTGACAGTGAGATTGCCATTCATCTTGCAAAGAACTCAGCCTTCCATTCAAAGACTAAGCATATACAATTGAGGTACCACTTCATACGATCTGCCTTGGAAGATGGACATTTGATGTTGGAAAAGATACACACTAGCCAGAATCCTGCAGATATGTTAACAAAGGGAGTAACCAGGGAGAAATTGAGTTCCTACTCAGTTTCAGTTGGTCTTCAAGAATGAAGATGAAGATAAGAAATTTTTTAGGCCCAAGAAGGTTCAGATTCTAGCATATACAACAGTGGTGGAGTTGTTGAGATCAATCTCCAAGTGGGAGATAGTTGGTTGTGAAGCCTGCTTTTCTTCCTGATTCAGAGGTATTTTGTTTTCAGCCATGTTTATACCCCATGAAGACTTTACACCCCAGAAGAATGTATACTCTTCCATGCAGGGGAGTGCAAAGGGGGGTTACCCCCTCTGTGGGGTCTGGGGGGTCTATCCCCCCGGCTGGGGGGTACGGGAGAAAGTGGGCCCCCGACGGGGGTTCAAGGGCAGCGTCCCCCTAAGGAAAAATCTCCTTGTAAAAGTATATTGTAATTTCATTGTAAATCTGGACCGTTCATTATAAGGTTGCAGATCTAATGGTAGAATTTATGTTAGGGTTTTTTTCCCTAGAAGGTAACCCTCTCTTATGAGGAAAATGTATTGTGTTTGTGTATTATAGCGAATATTGTATTCTTAGATAGGAGACTGTGAGAGAAAGAAGAGGAAGTTACAACGGGTTTGTTGTAGGTTGTATCCCTTCATTTGTTGGATAATAATAAAGGAAGGACCTGGCAATTTCTCTGGTGGACATAGTCCACACTGGGTGAACCATGTATATCTGTGTCTCTATTGTATTGTGTATCTTCTATGTTTTATTTTCACATTTGTTGTATTTTATTTCTCCACGGTCCTGTTTTCTAACAACTAGGGTTTAAAATGCATTGTTAATAATCTACGCAAGATCTAGAATCCTATAAGGGGGGGAAATCAAATGCTAGTGCGAAGGTAATTCATGAATAAAACATAGAGTAAAAGTTTGAAGTGCCATGATGATATGCTCAACTGATGAAGGGTTACATTAAAATTAAATTACCAAGGACTTGGCAGCGTTTTGAATTGCAAACAAAAACAGTAAATATATTTTGATTTTGTTTTTTCTTTTCAGGAAAAGTTGCAACCTACAGAAACTTGTCATATCAAATCAAGTTGTATGGTATTAAGCTTGAATAAGGCATAGGATTAGCATGAAGATAACCCCATATTCAATGAATACAGGTGACAGATACCGACTCCACAAAATCATCAGCAGATCCAGATATTTTGGCAACCATGTGGCAGTCAAACCCAATTTTGGAGCACTCAAATAGATGATAATTATATTTGAAGATCACATTGAATCTTCCCATATTTTATGTATATCAAATTAGTATACCTAGTAGCATATCGAGATCACTTGGTAGTTTTGCAATCATTCCAGAATTGGCAGCATACTTATGATAATGACAATTTTTTGCTGGTGGGCACCATTTTCAAAGTTCTTAGGTTCTGGTAGTGCAGGGATATTCATGCAATATCAGGCTTATTTTGTGGAGCATCAGTTAGAGATATCAGGAAGGAGCTACCTGATGGAAATCATTTGTTGGAGACAATTTTTTATGATAAGAATTGTCATGTTTTGTAAATTTATGATGTAATTACTAGCTGACAATTTCATAATTGAACTCTCTCATGTAATAGACTTATAAATATAGTTTTGAAACAGTAAACAGGGGTCGACCTGAAAGGGAAAATGGTATTGAAATATTACCATCCGTTGTAAATATTTTGAGGAGGAGGTTCAAGTGATTCTTTTCGATGAATACAAGACCTTATGTTTCAGGATTCTCGTGGCATAGATATGTGGTGAAGTGTTTCTCAATGTAATATGTTTTCTCTATTTTCACATTTTGTTTCTTTCTTTTATTGTTTATAAGAATATTAAGTTCAGGATTTGTTTCAAACACCTTGTTTCGAACTTAAAAAAATGTTCATGTTTTCTTCTAAAGTTTGAATGTAGAATTCAGGTAGCAATGCTCTACATTTTAAGTGAACCCTAATATGTTCCTGTTTATCCATCTCATAAACTACAAGGATACACTAACATGACTACCTTGCCCTGTTACATATGAGCTCTGTTACTCCTTCATTTGATCACCTTAAACCTCTTCGACTCCATTTTTCCCAATGGCCCTCCTTTGTTGTTCCAACGCAAACATTTAAAAACCAAACCTAAATCTATCATAACTAGCCTAAAATCTATCCTAAATAAAGCTAGATCAGATAGAGAGAGCCCTCTCTAAGTCTTGGAGGGCTAGATCCAGGACTCCAAGTGGTTTGATGTTACCTCTGTGACTACCTCCACAGCCTTGGGAAAATTACATAGTTCTAACATAGTGGCGACCATACTGGGGAACGAGCTTCCGGGTTCTCCAGAAAAGTATATTAGTTTCAGATTTGACTTCTGATGGTGAATAGAAGCCAAACACAGGAAGGTTGTACCATTCACCCGGCGATTCCATTCTGTGTTGAATTCAAAAACAAGCATTTATTGGTGACTCCACTAGATCAAGATGGGATCAATTACAATAAGGTATGCTCCTTTAAAATGAGATAACATTCCAGGATTCCCAAATCAAATGCCTAAGGTAAATTGGCAAATATATTTTCCTGTGTTTAAAGACGAAGATGGTGATGATGCTACACTTCAGTTAATAAGATTTCATATGCATGTGCATAAGATGAATATTAGGTTTCATGAGGATTGTTTGATAAAAAGTTTCATGGCCACTCTGGAAGGAAAAACAAGGTCTTGGTATGAAACCTTGCCTCCTGCTTATATTTATTCTCTCAAGGATTTTCACCCAGTATTTTTTGAGAAGTATAGAGAAGCCTATCCTTCTTTGCTTTTAATTGAGGATTGATGTGATCACTTTGAGAATTTTATTCAAGAGTTGGAAAGTGTTTATGGCGATGAAGAGTTTATGGATGATGAACTCTTGGATTCTTTGAATGAAAACCCTTTTCACCACCATGAGAAGATCATGGATTTTACCCTGGATGACAGTGAAACTGAGCAGAGTTCTAATGATGACAATTATCTTCCATCCTCTGAAATAGATGATAATTTGCAGCAGTCTAGCCATTCTTTTAGTAAACAAGACATATATGAGGATGGTCATTTCGGTTGTCCTTTATTCATTGATGGAGATCAAAATTTTGAGTTTATTTGCATAGACACTTCAGAGAGTAATGTTTCATCCATTCAGTTCAACAATAGTGTACACTAGGTTTGTTTCTTTGGGCCTAATGAACATTTTCAGCAGTTTTCAAATGATCGAGATAGGGATGAGGAAAATGGATCAGTTTTTTCTTCACAACATTCATTTTCCCAGTGGTCATCTCATGAAGAAGAGCAAATTGTTTTAGATTCCTTGGATGATATTTGTGTAGCTGCCTCAAATGGAGATTTTCAAGAACATGTTATTATTTTACCCGATGTACTTGGCAAGATTGATGAATATATTGTATCCATGTCTTTTGAAGATAGTCTTCAGTAGCTGAAAGACCGTACCCTTCCTCTTGTTGATCATCAAGCAAAGGTAATTGATTATGTTTTAGAATATTTTTCTATTAGCATGTTGGAGCCATTAAAAGAAGAAATCCTTTTTTTCACTCCAAGTCAACAAGAGGTAACTTTTCATGTTTTTCGTGATCCTTTGGATAATATGTTGAAAGTATCAGGAAAGGGGGAGTTTCTTTTTTTTACCAGCATAGGTTTTGGATTTAAGTTTCATTTTGGATTTCCAGCATTCATATCATTATGTCTACTTAAAGAGGATTTGAGCAGAATTTCAGTGAGTGGCCATCTCCTTGCCTAACTTTATTGCAAATAGCATATCATTTGAGTGAGTAGGTTGTGGATCAGTTAGTATAGGTAGCAGTTTGAATAAGCTCAATCATTCGAGCATCTTTTTCAGCAGTGTGTGGTTTCCAGTAGAGTTTGCAGCTGACAATGTATAGTTCAGTGTTTAGTTTAATTTGAGTCAGTTCGAAGATTGTAGCTGCGGTAACTCCATGGACCAATGGATAAGGCACTGGTCTACGAATTCATAGGTTTGGTGTTCTTGACACCTCCTATTGAGCTGCCACCCCCAGGTGGATCCTATGTTAAGACCCTAGAATTTTATAGAGTAATCAGGATGTTGATTGATATCTATATGATGAATTGTGGGTTGAAAAGAATATTTTTCTTGCAAAAATATTTTCAAAAAGACCCTAAAATAGATTGCTCATGGTGCATAGTGAAAATGAAAAGTTGACAAAAGGCTCTTAGCACCTCTCCTCGGGATGTCGTAAAATAAATGATCTCCATGTGTTATGGATCTTTACATCACTTGTCTCTCAGGTTTATTATACTTCTCATGGTGGTGATTGAGGAAAGTGCTTTAATTTTGGTTTATTTAACCAAATATTTAGCGTTATATTTGATGTCAAAGACTTGTAAGTTATTGGGACTATTATTTCTTGGCATTATTCTTATTAAGGGGGGGGAATAGTCTCTCGGGCCTATTATAGAGACATGGCCAAAACGAAAAAATATTTTGAAAAGTATATTGGCCGAGGCCCAATATCCAATTTACTATAGCGCCCAAGTACCTGCAACAAGGCAACCAAGGTTCAGCAACACATGAATTCAAGCTAACCAAACACCAATCACAAACCCAACGCAAGAACACCAAGCACCAAGACAGATTCACAAGGGTTTTGAGCGCATTGCTCACATCGATCTTCATTATATACAACGGTGTATATGAATACCATTATAACCAAATCCATGGTGAATGTGTTATAAAGCTCGCCTCTGTGCAAATAAAAAATCCCTCCAAACAAAACAAAGTTAAACCCTCACGCTAAGCAAACAAGTGTCGAATCCTCGATATCAGGTGTCATTTGCAAAGGGCCAATCCTGGAAAAGATTGTGCAGGTGATAACTAGATCGTTCAGTTAATGGCGCCTGCAACCTAGCACGTGAATGTCACAAGTGTCGAAGGTGTCCAACAGTTGAAATTAATGCCCATGCGTTGAGAAGATCCTGTGAGAAGACATAGTATCCACCCAAGTGCCAGTTCTAGCTACCAAACAACATTGAACTCCAAATGTCGAAGCATAAGCTCAGGTGCTCATAGAAGGTGCCTCCAATTGTCAATATGGTACTCATCTGAGTCTAAACAACATTTTAACTAACATTTTAACAACATTTTAACTAATATAGGATGACTTGCATGGAAGACGTTCTAAGGGAAACGGAGATCCTCTTCACAGCATGCGTCTAACTTTAAAGTTGAAGGACTTCAATAAAAATTCAAAGGAGGACAAAGGGAATCATGCCAGCAATCTGTCTAAGTGTGCTAAGACTTACGTATGCCAAATGTTGAAATTTTCCAGCGTTAATCTAAAACGTGTGAACTATGTCAAATGAATTTTTATTTTTGCAAGTTTGCTTAGCCTATGAAGGTAGTGTTGCCAAGTTCAGACTATTGTAATTACTATCTTCCATTGAAGGATATAGGTGGAGTTTCGAGCATATGTTTGAAGATCATGCCAATGCCCAAGTTAAAAGGGGAATGCACTGTATTGATGGTGTAACCAGGGTTTAAAATGCAGTGTTAATAGTATACAGAAGAGCTAGAATGCTATAAGGGGCGAAAATAAAATGCCAGTGTGAAGGTCATTAATGAATAAAATGCAGAGTACAAGTTTGAAGCGCCATGATGATATGCTCATCTCATGAAGAGTTACATTAAAATTAAATTACCAAGGAGCTGGCAGCGTTTTGAATTGCAAACAAAAACAGTAAATATATTTTGATTGCGTTTGTTATTTTAAGGCAAAGTTGCAACCTACAGAAACTTGGCATATCAAATCAAGTTGTATGGTATTAAGATCAAAGAAGGCAAAGGATTAGCATGAAGATAACTCTAGATTCAATGAATACAGGTGACAGATACCGACTCCACAAAATCATCAACAGATCCAGATATTTTGGCAACCATGTGGCAGTCAAACCCAATTTTGGAGCACTCAAATAGATGATAATTATATTTGAAGATCACATTGAATCTTCCCAAATTTTATGTATATCAAATTAGTATACCTAGCAGCAGATCGAGATCGCTTGGGAGTTTTGCAATCATTCTAGAATTGGAAACATACTTATGATAATGACAATTTTTTGGGGGTGGGCACCATTTTCAAAGTTGTCAGGTTCTGGTAGCGCAGGGCTATTCATGCAATATCAGGCTTATTTTGTGGAGCATCAGTTAGAGATATCAGGAAGGAGCTACCAAATGGCAATCATAAATGGCAATCATTTGTTGGAGACAATTTTTTTTTATAAACATTTTCATGTTTTATAAATTTATGATGTAATTACTAGATGGAAGTTTCATAATTGAACTCTCTCATGTAATAGATTTATAAATATAGTTTTGAAACAGTAAACAGGGGTTGACCTGAAAGGGGAAATGGTATTGAAAGATTACCATCCATTGTAAAGATTTTTAGGAGGAGGTTCAAGTGATTGTTTTCGATGAATACAAGACCTTATGTTTCAGGATTCTCGTTTCATAGCTATGTGGTGAAGTGTTTCTCAATGTAATATGTTTTTCTTTGTTTTTACATTTTGTTTCTTTCTTTTATTGTTTATAAGAAGATTAAGTTCACGATTTGTTTCAAACACCCTATTTCTGGCTTAAAACAATGTTCATGTTTTCTTCTGAAGTTTGAACGTAGAATTCAGGTAGCAATGATATACATTTGAAGTGAACCCTAATCTATTCCTCTTTCTCCATCTCACAAAACACAAGGATCCACTAACATGACTACCTTTCCCTATTACATATGAGATCTGTTACTCCTTCATTTGATCACCTTAAACCTCTTCGACTCCATTTTTCCTAATGGCCCTCCTTTTTTGTTCCAACCCAAACATTTAAAAACCAAACCCAAATATATCATAACTAGCCTAAAATCTATCATAAATAAATCTAGATTAGACAGAGAGAGCCCTCTCTGAGTCTTGGAGGGATAGATCCAAGACCCCAAGTGGTTTGATGTTACCTCTGTGACTGCCTCCACAGCCTTGGGAAAATTACAGAGTGCTAACAGACATCATATACTATCACCATATGCTTATTGTTGAGGACAAGTTGCAGGTATAAATCTTTGGGTAGCGTGCTCAAAGGTGGTCTTCTTTGAACGTTCGAACGAGGTAGGATTTTAGCCTTGTCTTGTTAGAATTTCATTTATATAGCATACTTGAGATTAGAGTTGATTTGTGGGTGTCGTTCTATTTGTTGTGGTTTACCCCTAGCCATAGAGAGATTTTTCTCATAACAGAATTGCCGACTCCGTTGGGGAGATCTCTTGTTTTGGGGTGTTGAGTGTTTTTGTCCTTGATTTTCTCCATGTTTGCCTGAATTTCCTTGTCTCTTGTTGCTTGACATCCTGTATTTTTCCTTGCATATGATTTTTTTGGCTTAACCCTTGCCCTGGCATTGTTTTTCTTGGTATACGTAGTTTTTCCCTTGACAGACATGTACATACATGAGTTGTCTTCCTTTAGGGTGTGTATATACACATTTTTTTCCTAAACAATCACGTACATAATCTCTTAATTCTTGTTGGCTAAGTTTTTTGTTTGTTGGTTGACTTTTGTTGGTTGTTGAGTCTTCTTGGGTCCCTATTCTGACTATTAAGTTCCTACATTGTGATAGGAATCCTTTTTATTGTTGATTTATTGGGCAAACTCCTTTCTTGTCATCTTTCTCATCGATTTTCCTTGCATACTGGTCTGAGTAGTTGTTTCTTGGTATCTTGCTTGGCTTGTATCTTTTTGCTTGTAGTAGGGCTTGCCTGTGAGGTTGTTATTCAGTCCTTTCATTTTCTTTTCATTATATCAAAAATACAAAAATATTTGCTTACTTGAATTGTACTTATGGAATTTTCACTTCTGATTACTTTGCATTGATTTTGACGCATTTGGAAATATTGCGCTTCATTGAAATTGTAGATATTGCATTGGAAAAATTGCACTTAGAAGCATACCATCTCTTTGAAATTCAAGACTAGTACTTAGCACTATTTTTATATTTGATTAGTTTATATGTTGAGTCGTAATACCATCAGTTTCATGACCTCACCACTTGAGTAAGCAGAACCCATTAAAATTAACGTTGATTAATTAAAATTGATTAGAAATGATTTTATTTTTCAGGGTACACAAACAAGTATAGGACCTAGCACCTTGGAATAGGATTTTGTGAGTAAACTTCTCCAAGGCTATAAAACTCAACGTATTTTATGACTAGGGAGTGGTTAAACCCATTGTGTAATTGGTGACATCAGGAGGATCCACTCAAAGTGGATTTAAGCACGAGGTCGCACGAATTTGGTTGCAGAGATAACCCTCTAATAACTTTCTAGTGTCGGATATATTTCTGGGGTTCTATTCATATCTAGGGGTCTTTCTAATACCTTTACCTCCGTGAGAGGCAGTGCTTTTGATATTTTGGGCTTTGCTACCCTACCCATACGATGGACCGGACTTGCGACTGCTCACCTGCGCATTAGTTATATCATGGTGACTCTATTTTCTTGACATAGGTAGCCACATAAGTTACTTGCAGGGGTTATTCTGTAGGTACCATGAGTCGGATAAGGGTCAAACAACACACAAACTTTATGGAGGATTTCCTCTCCGAAGGGGTCTGACCAACTGTGCTATGAAGCCTGCGAAGGTCCTTATAATTGATTTTGATACCTCCACTCTATTGTTGCAGAGTCTCGAGCCCCTCTTGGGTGAGGCATACCTACTTTAGTTCAGGAGGCCCCTTTCAACCATTATATCTTGTTTGTGTGCATTGGCCTTTTTGCTTTATTTTGGTGTGCTCTCTGATTATTAGTTGGCCTTAGGATTTTGTATTATATCTTGAGTTATAATTCATTGTGGACCAAGACCATCCTCCTCACCAGTCTCCTTGGTTGTTGAAGTTACCATCGCGTCTTGATCCTTTACCGAAACTGCCTTCTAAAAGGCATAGATTTAATAAGCATGGTACATATATCACCACCTCCCAGACTTGTGATCATCCAACTATGAGTAGCGAGTCAGATATGAACATCTCAGGAAGTCCTTTGGCCTCTGATCCCTTTTATTTTAGTATGCCTGACATGACGTCGCAACTCTCATCCTTCGTTTCAACGGCTAATGTGAATCCTAGTTTTGGGTCTAGGGGCATGATGCCTCCTTATTCTCCTTTTTAATTTGGTGGGGTTCAAATCCTTCATTCAAATCCTATGGTAGGAGGTTGGAATCCTCCTTCCTCTAAACCCAATCCTAGCTTCACTTTTCCAGGAGCAAGTGCTCAAATGGCCAGTCCTTCTACTTCTTATATTTCGTCTGTCATTCCTTCTTCCACGGTGTCGATTCCTATGAACGCTTTTCTTATGACAAACCTCCCTCTAACCTCTGGTGTTTCATCCAGGGGGAGTCATTTTTATAGTATTGGAAACCCTCTACATGGATTTCCTTCATCTTGGGGAAACATGTATCCTCACATGAGTAACCCATGTCATGTTGCTTTCTCCTCGCAAGCAGCTTCCTTGGTGATAATGCCCTTACAAAATTTTATGAATCAATTGGGAGGAGGATACTATCCTATTGGATAAGGACATGGTGTATACCAAAACCTTTTTTGGCATACAATCTCTCAAAACCATTCTTTATCGGGACCATGGTCTCACTTGCCACAACCAACTACTACAAGTCATGCTGAAAGCACAAGTCCAATCACTATGAGTCATACTTGCATTAAGTCACCAAACTCTACAAGTCATGTTGGAGACCTGTCATCAGCCTCTGCAAGTCATGCTGAGGGAAAGAAACCAACCACTGCAAGTCATGTTGTGGGCACAACTCTAGTCACTACTAGTCACACTGGACAAACATTACCAACCTCTGCAAGTCATGTTGGAGATGTTCCACTAGCCTCTACAAGTCATGCTAAGAGCATATCACCAGCCACTGCAATTTGTGTTGGGGAAATTGATACGATTGAGAACCCTCGACATATAGGACGTAAGCCCAAGTTCTTTTGTAGACTTTGCAAAGGAGATCACCTAACTCATTTGTGCCCTACTATTGCAGTGGTATGAGAAGTGTGGTCCTTGTCTAGTGGCCCTTCGGTATCTGATTTGTCTTCGGTTTCCCAACATTCTAATCCTTCTTTGGTTGATATAGTGGTCATATCGATGCAATGTTTTACCAACACCACTCTTGTTTTTGGAAGTGATGCATCTCTTAACTATGTTGTTTCACATCTTGTTCAACCAATAGTCATGATGATGAAATATTCGACCGACACCACTCCTATTTTGGGGAGTGATGTGTCTCTTGACCATGTTGTCTCACATCTTGTTCAACCAACAGTCATGACGATGAAATATTTGACCGACACCACTCCTATTTTGGGGAGTGATGCATCTCTTGACCATGTTGTCTCGCATCATATTCAACCAATGGTTGAAGAAGTGGTCATTCCGATGAAATATTTGGTCGATCCCACTCTTATCTTAAAGAGTAACAGGTCTAAGGAAGTGACAATGTCTATGCAATCTTCAGTCAAACTCACTATTTTTTGGGGGGCTGATGCTTCTTTCGACCATGTCCTTAGCATTTCTAGTTCTGTACCTTCTGAACAAGGGATAATTCCACTCTCTCCAAGTACACTTATCCAAGTCCTAGGATGGTTTCCTTTGATTGGAATTATCTTGTAGAGCCCCACCTTCCTTCTTCTGCACCCTTCCAGATAATGGACGTTTATCGATGTATGGTAGATGAAGGATCCTCTGCAAGTATTCTATCATCCTCGGCTTGGCAAGATTTGGGTTCTCCCAAGATTGTGTCAGCTACTAGTGAGTTGTTGTCTTTCTATAGTAGACCTACATGGGAGCCATGGCCTCCCCCATGATATGCTACTTAGAAGAACATCCTAGACTCTTAGTTAAACTCTTTTCAGGACTCCTTAAAAATGAAAATATTGTCAAGTGAACTTGTCGCTTTCACACTCGTTAAATGGTTTTTAAAAGATGTCTATTTGGTATAATTTTAACCCTTTTCTAGACCACGTAAAAAACTTATGAAAAATGAATACTCTAGTCAGCATTGGCTAGAAGATTTCTCCTGGGTTATTTTTTATACTTTTTCGGGCCTAGGGGACTAAATCTACGAAAAAGGATATTTTTGAGTTGACTTGTAATCGCATTCCATCATATTGATTGCATTTTTTAGCCTATTGTCAGTTCTCTCTTTCTCTTTATAAGCCTCTTGCCTCCACAATTTGCATCACTAGCCAAGAAGTGCCTTCCATATATTCTTTGCAACTTGTCACCCTTTACCCTTCGAGGAAACATCCCCCTGAGTGTCCATGCCACACATGCACTTCCTTGCATTGAGCATCGGTATGTTCCACTACTTCGAACTAGTTTCTTACTCACAGCATTGGTTTCCTCTCTTGTATCATTGCATTTCTTTGCCTATGAAAACCAAAAAAAGATGGTTGGGAAAAGAAACTTATGTGGTATCAGTAGTAGTCATGTCGCCTTTGATCAGAGCACAACATTTTGAGTTCATTTTCATCTAAAGTTTGGGTTTAGCATGACCTTGGGAAGTTGAGCTCATTACTTAGATTTTACTCCTCTTACTGGTTATTCTTCCAGTCCCTATGGAGAGTTTGTTGATGCTTCCCGCATCGCAAATTTTTATCAATAATCATTATCAAGTATATGATACCTAAGTTATCCATATTTCTCATGCTCTTATTCAAAGGAATTTTAAAAGCATGTGTTAGTCGTTTCTCATAACTCTTGACTTTGCATGTTGGCCATACCCTTAGTGTATCTTAGAATAATATGAATTTGTTGTCCTTCCTTGCACCCTGGGCCTACTTTCATCATGGGTAGGTAACCTTGAACCCTACAGATAACATTTCCTCATTGGTCGTTGACTAGGGGTTTTCCCTTGTGTTCGGCAGCAAGAAATCTATTCACAGATTGGGATTGATGCAGTGTCTTGTATTCCATTAGACCTATTGGTGTTTTCCTTGCCTTTGTCAACAATTTTCCCTATTGGCTACTATTCAGAGGGTCTCTTTCATGCACTACTTGCATTTGGTGCATGCAAGGGACACACATGGTTGTTGGTTTGTGAACATCCTATTTGTATGAGCTCCTTCTAATCATCAAAATATTTCTTTTTACCTCGTCCTGGATGATGAGAGATTCCTTAATGCTCTCCTTTCAACTGGTCCCCTTTCATCGACTTCAACTCATCTATTCTAGAAACAAGACCTAGAGTCCTATGAGTACCTATAGGTTTGCATTCATTAGTGGCAGGTTCTCCTGCCATCGACAGTTGGGACTACATCAATGTCTCCTGATTGATGGATTATTCAAGTGTTTGACCTCAATAAATTTATTCACACTTGTGAAATGTACTTGGTGCCTTGACACATACTTTTATTAACGGTGGGTTGTCTCACGTTTGTTAACGGTATACATTAATGACCGGTAATCAAAAGAAGTCCCATTGTGTTCAACCTCAAGCCCTCTATTCACATGATGTAGACTTGCACCTTCGGCGGATAGTGTAGGAGACCTCCATCTTACACTAGAAACATTCCTTATCTATTGTTGTCTTTCATTGGATCAGTGCCTATATGACTTCAGTGATCATGGGAGATCAGATTGTACTCCATTGTATACACATATCTTCAGTTGATTTTGATATTGGACTCCACTATGTCTTGTTCGTAACTATGATAGCCTATGGCATATGTCCACTTTGTATTGCCTATTCATAGCCATGAACAACTATTTGATATATTTTCACATGGATTTGCAGTGTAATTCAGATTGACATCCATGTGTACAAATTCATTATGGATTGTAATATTCTCATGAGTAACTAGTACTTCCAGTTGAATCTTCATTACTCCACTTCTAGGAATTATAATGTATTTTTGTCATCATAAATATTCCTCTAACCTCACACATTAGGGGGCATCTGTTACAAAAAAAATTTCCTCACTCCATGCAGCTTGCTTAGATGGCCTTCCATTTCCCTCTGCAGACTTGAAGCCCCCTTTTTGTTCACTCTAGAGCCAAAAATGCACATTTTTGTACATATATGCACCCTATTAGTTATACAACATGCATATACATAGGTTGCTCTAATACATCCCGTGTACCTTGGGTTTGGTGCTCACAAATTAGAAATTATGTTGGGTTTCCATGCCATGTCACGAGATCCATGATCCTTGTCCTTCCATATACTGGAAACGCTCCAACTCAGCCCTTCAGTTCCATTTGTAGGCTATAAATTGAGTCATTTTCAAGCCTAAGAGGAATTCAACCTTGGAGAGCAAAGACACTCTGGAGAAAGTTCACTTCATATTGAGTTTGCATCCCTTTGTCCTTGAAAGTCTGAACTTCTTATGTTAAACCCCAAAGTTCTTCCTACTTTGTGATGGAGAACCTCATTGGTTCCTATATATGAGTTTTCCTTTGCGGAGTATTGAAGTGGTGGAGGCCCAGCTGGAGGGACTTATTTTCTTGGTTTTGATATGTTTCATTGCATAAGTTTGTCACCTATGTACTTTTGTTTATTATTTTAATAGAAATACTCTTTTCTTGTCCAACTGATATCTTGCAAATATTTGAATTACTTTCCATGGGCATATTTGTCATGTATGTTAATGGATTATGCTAATTTATATGCTGACATCATATATTACCACCATATTCTTGCGTATCTTTTTTTTTAGGACAAGTTGCAGGTATAAAGCTTTGGGTAGCGTGCTCAACAGTGGTATTCTTCGAACGTCTAGACGAGGTAGGATTTTAGCCTTGTATTGTTAAAATTTCATTTATATAGCATACTCAAGATTAGAGTTGATTTATGGGTGTTGTTCTGTTTATTGTGGTTTACCCCTAGCCAGAAAAATCTTTGGCCTACAAAATATATCTATCTATTTTGACTAATGTCTGATTCTTGCGCTTTGCAATGCCATTTTGATGAGGGGTATGAAGAATTGATCGTTGTCAGTCAATACCAGATTGAACCAAGTATTCTTCAAAAGTTTTATTTACGTAATCACCACCATTATTGGATCTCAAGAAGTTGATGGTTCAACCACATTGCTTTTCAACAAAGGCTCTGAATTCTTTGAACTTTTCAAAGACAAGATTTTTGTTTTTTAGAAAATAAGCCCAAGTGAAATGAGAGAGATCATAAGTGAAAGCTAGGATATAACTTGCACCCACTAAGGAAGGTATATTGATGTAGCAGAGATCACTATGAACCAAATCCAAGAGGTTCTATGCTTTCTACGCTTTACCAGAGTCAAAGGGTGCTTGATGATGATTGTCAAGCACACATCATTTATAGACTCCATCAGGGGGGAAAACTTCAGGTAAACCAACAACCATATTCTAAGTTTCCATCGATTGCAAACTTTGAAAATTTAGGTGTCTGATTCATTCATGCCAAGTGCAACTTCATTCATCATTGTGAGCAACCAGAGCAGTTAGGTCGAGTCATGTCACAAAACTTATACAAACTGTTCTTTGGGTTAAGAAACCCTCTGGCGAAAATTGACCCACCTTTCTTGAAATCTTGAACAAAGAACTGATATGTCCAAAAATCCAAAATATTACATGTTTGTGCTAATTGAGAAACAAAAAACATATTGGCATTGAGGTTTGGTACATGATAAATGTTGACAATTCTCCCATGTCGAAAGGAAACACCACCCTGACCAACAATATCAAGAGAAAAATCATTAGAAACATAAATATTCTTCTTCGCAACTTCATCTAAGGATGTGAACAAGGAAGAATCCTTATCCATATGATGAGTGCACCCAGAGTAAACTACCCATTCATTATGCATAGAACAAGACAATAAGGATTGAGAAGTTTCGACTTGGAAGGTGAAATTATCAGTGGGTCGGTGAATAAGAGACACATCTCCTTCAAGGTGTTTCACCTTCTCCTCTAAGTTGTCTCTCTTCTTATAGCACACCTTCTCGACATGTCCATTATTTCCATAGTACTAACATGTATTATTATTTTGACTTTGATAGGGTGCATATGTATTCCCTTTAGATTTATGGTCAAGGAATCCAGGTCTCTATATAGGGGTATCAAATCATCCTCTTTCCTTGTGATTCAACTTTCCCTTTTCCTTGAGGGAGTGGGCTTGATATTTACCACCAAGATTATCTTCATCAAGAAATTTGTGTTGACCAGTGATCAATAAGCCAAAAAAAGCTTCAAACATGTAATCTTGACCATCTTTCTTGTGTGTCTGCCAGTTAGTGCAAAAAGTTGAAATGAACACATCGAATGGTGTTCTCAAATTCATCAAGACCAACTCGATGAGTTGTGCATATTTCTTCTGATAATGCTTTCCACATTCACCGAATTTCAACTATAGTTCCTTCACATGTTCCAAATAGTCATCTACTCTATCGAAATAATGAGGATAGAGAGAGATCAAGTATTTCTCCAATTGCATGACGTGGCTTTCATCGACTCTGTTGAACAACAATTTTATCTTCTTCCAAACTTGATGAGGGAAATCGACTCCACTGACGTGAAAATGAATCTCCTATGATATATAGTTCATGATGACCTCTACAACCTCATCCTTATTTCCTTAAATAGCGAAATTTCCATGATCATTTGTTGGATCTAAAATCACAGTCTTCATATATTGACACAATCCTTTAATCTTCAGTAGGGTTTCCATGTCTGCATCCCATACTACATAATTTGATCCATTCCAAATTACGAGATCGATCTTAGAATCCATATTCGATATCTAGATAGATTAGATCTATTTCCACAAGTTATAGTTAGCAAATCACCAACCCATAGTCAATCACACAATAGATCAGACTGGGCATAACTTGCAGACAATAGGCAAGGTCAAAACCATCGACTTTGATACCATGTTGGGGATTGGGTGTAACCTGATATGAAACATATAAACATAATTGTACATAATAAAAGAGGAATAAGTTTCAAAGATAAAATGTGGTGTCTAAAGACACCGTTAAAAAAATTAAGAAGAGCGCATTGTGATCAAAACATCACAATGCATGTTTGACATCTTGTACATAATGTCAACAATGATATTGATACAATGATAATGACCCATCACATCTAGTATTATAGCTTCAAGATATAACCAACTTCCTTGGAATCAGGAATATCTTGTCCACATATAACCATCAGTGATTAGAGTTAACTTCGTCAAACCCATGATGTCTAGTTGGCTCAATAAGAATGCTCAACCTAACCATCCATGCATCCAAATTGTAGTCGATTCCTCAGCTAGTCAATCCATTGACTGTATGTCTTCGACTGTGGGCCAACTATCTAACTGATAGGCTTATCGGCTACTCAATCAACTGATGTATATATCTAGTCGATCGCTCGACCAACTATTTCCAAATGTAGGTCGACCACCCGACCGACTGATTCCAAGAGAAGTGTGATGAACCATCAAAACTTGATGTTCCAACAACATAGAGAAGCATCTTTAAGTTTTAAAATGACAATATCATGGTGGATATACAAATATGTACATGGAATTTAAGTGTGTGTTACTCTAACTTGTTGACGTTTGTCCTTCGTTTCCTGAGCTTGAAGCTTCCATTTCAAAGTTTTTTCTTCTTGACTGGGGTATCACCTTTATTGTTTCATATGGAGATAACCAAATTTTTGGAAATCAGGGAATTATTATTTCTACTTACTCTTCTTTTTCATATTTACTTTTGTTTAGGTTTTAAAAAATGGCCCAAATGACCTATAATTACAAGGAATCAATGGATGCATGAAATAAAGGATGTTGTTGGTTAGTTAAACTTGAAGTACATGGTTAACATGAGAAAGTTCATGCAATGTGTACTATCTCATGCCAACAAATGTTGTTGATCTATATTTCTTATCCTAGTATGAGTAAGCTCATTGCCTATACACTTGAATTTTGTATTTAATGCAAATGCCATGAAATGGATTTAATAAATGTGAAATTGTTATGCTACATGCAGATCATTGATGTGTATGGATAACTATTTGGATAATATATTAGCTCTATACGTGGCTTGTAATATTTCATTTGATCTTTCTAGGTTGAGGTTTCAACATGCTTATCGGATTCTGATATGATCTCCCTACCTAGTGCCATACAACTAGCCAAATATTTAACTAACATGCTTTGCTCTAGCATGAACTTTAACATTGGTCACATTCAAGGTGTGTATGTCACATGGCCTGGAGTCCTAAGTAAATATACCCAAATCAACCAAGCCCAACAATCAATCAACAATGGAGTATACTTCGCAAGGAAGTTATCCTGTTAGTTTTGGGCAATGTTGATAGTTCCAACTACATTTTGTAATGTAAAATCAACTCTTATAACAGTTAGGCACTTAATGTTTGCATTTTTCATTAACATTGGCACTTAATGTTTGCATTCTACATTAACAATACAACATCTATTGAGTTATTTATTTTCTAATTTAATTTTGTATATCTTAGAAAACAAAATTCAAAAAGATTTAGATATTTTTTCTACTCAATTAAAAGTAATATTGCATAAGTTTGTTTGTTTTTTGTTTTTTTTAATTTATCAGAAAGAGATTAATGTCTCCAAATTGATGAAAGTCTAATAATTTTCAACGGTACTATCTAGAAAATCATTATCATGTAATGGTATTATGTACATGCCTACAACATAGCATTAATGTATTGGATCCCATTATAACTCCACAGTTAAGCACACTCAGTTTAGAGTAGTACTGGGATGGGTGACCACTCAGGAAGTCCTAGTATTTTACATGCCTATGGAATTTTATAAAATTAGTCCAATTTATCCCACGTGCATCATGGGAATTGTTATCCTCTCACTCTCTCATATATAATTGAGGTGAATGAGGTCCTTTAACCATGTAATTGAGTGTGATGTAAAGATTCTTGTGAATGAAGCGTAGCCAACATTTCTTTCTTGTTAGAGACAAGCTACCCCATTTTTCCAGTTTGTGTTCTACAGTGGTTTTCTATCTTATTCAGTAACAAAAGTTGGGTTTCATTGTATTTTTGTGTTCTCTTCTATATTTTTGTGTACTTCATTTTTATATCTCGGTTATATTCCTTCCTTCAGGTCATTCTTAAAATAACATGGATCAGTGGTATCAGAGCAGGTTGCTCCTTGTCGTTTCTCATAACAGGTCCCCAACAAGTTCAGGGTATAGAGAGTTGGAACTCGAGCTAGTTTCACTTGAGGACAACTGCTCTCACCAGCCTAAGCAACCTCCCATGGAGGAAGAAAAGAGATATGAAAAATAACGATATCATTTCAAGACGTTGCTCGAGGAAGCCCTCATGTGACAGAGGAACGAGATGATGGACAACTTTTCTTAAATCCTTCGAAGACTACCAATGGTTGCAGTTGTTAATGTTTTATGCCATTATTATAGTTCTTTGTATTTCAATAGATAAGAGCAGCATAAGAACAAGATCACTGAGAAATACACATTCACAAGAGACACAACATTTATCCTGGGAAACCCTCTAGGGGAAGAAAACCCAGCAAAAACTTCCTTATGATAAATTGCCAATACAATGTCAAGAGATAAATCAAACCAATACAGAAAGTCATCTCCAAGAGATGTGCCACTCTTCTCCCTCTCTCCCACTGGTAAGTCACGACTTGCCTCTTAAGAATGAGCAAGTGAGTTGTGTCTAAGTGAGGCGCTAGCCTCCTCTATTTATACAAGTCTGGCACATGTGAAGTGTATCTTCACTGGTAGGGACGACTTCTCAATCTGGGTGGGTAAACCCACCTTTATTATATTTCTGGGTCTCAATAATAACTGTTGGGGCCGACTTCTTATTCTGCCTATTACAATTGTCTGTTGACCAATCCGCAAAAGGGGATT
>JZKD02S2354433.1:36291-76761 GCA_000966675.3 Picea glauca | reverse complement strand
ACATTTATCCTGGGAAACCCTCTAGGGGAAGAAAACCCAGCAAAAACTTCCTTATCATAAATTTCCAATACAATGTCAAGAGATAACTCAAACCAATACAGAAAGTCCTCTCCAAGAGATGCGCCACTCTTCTCCCTCTCTCCCACTGGTAAGTCACAACTTGCCTCTTAAGAATGAGCAAGTGAGTTGTGTCTAAGTGAGGCGCTAGCCTCCTCTATTTATACAAGTCTGGCATATGTGAAGTGTCTCTTCACTGGTAGGGCCGACTTCTCAATCTGGGTGGGTAAACCCACCTTTATTATATTTCTGGGTCTCAATAATAACTGTTGGGGCCGACTTCTTATTCTTCCTATCACAAATGTCTGTTGACCAATCCACAAAAGGGGATTTGGTCCTAATACAATTACCGACATGATTAATCCACAATGGGGATTAATCCTATGAATAAAATAACAATAGTAAGAAGAATACTCTTTGCAGTTACATTATTTCAATAGAAGCCGAGGCATCTTTGACAAGAACCCATTTCGCAAGTGTGACACCCTTCAATGTACAAGTCAATTTTGATATCCCCTTATTTGAAGGCTAGATAGATGCAAATGCTCTAGAAAAATGGTTGAATCTTCTAAAAGGTTATTACTCTGTCCAAAAAATTTCCAACCGCGAAAATATCACCTTTGCGCTCCTTAAAGCCCTTCCCCATGTCAGAGTTTGGTGGGAAGGTTACTAGGAGAGGTACACCACAGATGAATATACACTATTTTGGAGTGAACCTACTTGGGAAGCCTTTGTAGATGCCATAAAGGAGGATTTCTACCCTATTAGAAACTATGATGACCAATACATAAGATGGAAAACTATGCAACAGAAAAGACATCAGACAGTGTCAAAGTACACTAACATATTTCATACCTTGTGCTCAAAGCTGGGTATCAAAGAATCTGAGTGGCACTTGGTTTTGAAGTACTGAAGTGGTCTACACAGGTACATCCAAATAGAGATGGATTTTCTGGACATCTCCTCATTGGGATCTTCTTATCGATATGTAGTTAAAATTGAGCAGAAATTCAAGCAACATAGTAAGTGGGAGAAGCATGGAAAAGGCAACTCTAACTCACATAATGAAGGATAGATAAAGGAAGGAAAACCTCAAGAGAGCTAGTTCTATATGTAGGCAAAGAAAGGTAATGAGAATTCTAAGAAAGACATTGAAAGTGGTGTGAGTTCCACAATATCTCTTGGCATAACACTAATGAATGTTACTCAATACAATCATTGGTGGCCAAGATCAAATATAAAGATCCAAACCCCAACTTGGACCCTAATTCAAAAAATGATAAAAGGAGACAGATCATTGATGCAAAACCCACTGCTACTATTGCAACTACAACAATCCAACCAGAAGAGGATCTCAAGGAGGGGGAGAGACTCTTTCATTCACAGATGTTGGCGAAGGGGACCCCACTGCATTTTATTGTTGATAGTGGAAGAAAAAATAACATCATCTCAGTAGAGGTTGTCAAGCAGTTGGCTTTTCCAACAACACCACACCCATAGCCATACAACATTAGCTGGCTTCACCAGGGTCAAGATCTTCATGTCATCCAACAATGTCATTTTTCCTACAGCATCAAGCCCTTCAAGGATGAGGTATTATGTGTTGTTTCCCCACTAGAAGTTTGCGATGTTCTATTAGTCCAACTATATAAGTGGAGGCGTCATGTTATTTATGAGTCTCGACCCCGTAGTGTCATTGTTACTCTGGGGGGTCAGCTATACAGGATACCAGAGGTAGTTTCAACTATTGTCCCACGAAAACAATTCCACAAAGTAATCTCTCATACTTCAAAGTTTAGCCTCTTCACAATCCAATCAGAAGGTGAACAGAAGGACATTGTAACAACCACTGTAGCCTTATCTCAAGACCTTTTTATCCAGCAGAAGCAGATTAACAAGATTGTAGAAGAGTACTAATATGTTCTTGTTGCACCTATGGGGGTGCCTCCACACTACCTAGTCAATAAAGGTTATAACATAACCCTTCATACTCTTCATGTTGCATCTTCACCGATAGAGTCTTCACACACTCAGTTAGATCATGAAGCTAGATTGGTTGAATAGATTCAACCCCTCGAGCAACAGGTTCATGACAACCTTCAAAAGGCTAAGCATGACAGCTTATTATGCAAGGAAAGAAGCACACCAAGCTTTAGATTTAGCAAAAGTCTCCCCATCTCCCAAGGGAACTTGACGCAATGGGGACCATTGCTTCCTAAAGGGGGAGGAATGATCTAGATGGATCTCGATGTCCATCCACCTTTTCCGCTGAATCACCATTTTGAGACTGTGGTTTTGATCAACCATGACATTCACCCTTTTGGTGGGGAATGGAATGTAATGTCATCTTCATTTGTTAATTACAATCATATAATGGTCTTATGTACATTCCTAAAACATAGCATTAATGCACTGGATCCCATTAGAACTCCCAATTTAAGTGTGCTCAAGCTAGAGTAGTACTAGGATGGGTGACCACTCGAGAAGTCCTAGTATTTTACGTGCCTATGGTATTTTATAAACTTATTCCAATTTATCCCACATGCATCATGGGAATTATTCTCCTCTCACTCTCTCATATATAATTGAGGTGAAGGAGGCCCTTTAAGCATGCAATGGAGTGTGATGTAAAGCTTCTTGTGAATGAAGCGTAGCCAACATATATTTCTTTTTAGAGACAAGCTACCCCATTTTTCCAGTTTGTGTTCTACAGTGGTTTTCTATCTTATTCAGTAATAGAATTTGGGTTTCACTGTATTTTTGTGTTCTCTTCTATATTTTTGTGTATTTCATTGTTATATCTCGGTTATATTTCTTCCTTCATTTCATTCTCAAAATAATCTGGATCAATCATGATTAAGAATGAAAAAGTAGAGTGCATAAGGCATCTCTAATTGCTTTACATCATCATATTAATATAAGCTTAAACTAGTAGTAAACAAGGATAAGTTGCAAAACATCTAGTCCCTACCATAACGTGTTTAGTAAAAAGATTAAATATAGTTGGAGAATATTCCAATTAACACATTGTTACTATGACTTGTGACTTCTCCATCAACATAGCACGAAACCAAAGAAGGAAATAAGACACAAACAACTAAGAATGTGTCCCCTATTACCCCTTGACATCTAGGGGTAAATAGAGGAGATTTTTCTCTTGTGACCCTTATAACAGAAAACAGTTCCACATATGAGATCCATGGTTCTCCATAGACAATTGATTGAATATGCTTCTCACATTTTCTTAGCTCATTCATATTTGATGATTATGGTTCTTATCATACATGAGGTAGATTATTTCATTGCTTCATATTGAGTGTTAATGTCTTATGTACTTTTCATGAAAGTGGTGATCATCGGTTTAGTTGAAAAATGGATCATGATGCTCTAAATTTGTGCTTTTTGTCATGTTTCATCTTGGTGATCATCATCATCTCCTAGATAAATGTTGTCACTCTTGGGTTCAATTATACTATTGGGGGGCTTTGAGATGTGTAGCATGTCCATATACCAATCCATACTTAACACTCTCTATTTCTCCCTGTTTTCATTGTCCCGGTCATGGGTTTGTTGTCATATGTTATAAAAAATGGTTTGTGCTTCATATTCCCATGAGAAGATCCTCACCCCAAAAGAGCTATAAGCTTGAGGTGAAGAGAAAATAAAAAAGAAAGAAAAGAAAAGAAAATTCAAGAACCAAAGGAAATAAATTATGAGAAATTCCCCCTCGTTGTGAGTTCATTACCCCAATTCGTTTGCAATAAAATGTGTATCTCACAAAAGGAATAAATGAAATAAAACAAAAGTGAAAAGCCAAAAAATGTGAAATAAAGAGAAAAGACAAATAAGGGGTAGTAAGACATAGTGTTGAGGAAAGGGTAACTAAATGCATAAATGCTCCCTCATGAAATTCAAAGGAACTCATGTAGTAAAAATTCAAATATATAAGAGAGAATCCACAATAAAACTTCATAAATAAACCCTTAAACACCAAAATATCGAATACATTCACCATGAACAACACACAAATATAGAGGGAAGAACCCTTAAGGTAAGGAAACACCATTAAATACTCCTCATGGCTTATGGAAGGAATTACTCTACAAGTCATTCTTTCTACTAGACAATACAATCCAACACACATCCAATACAATGATACTCATGAGTATTTATACTTTCTCATGAGTATTCCTAGAGGTCTTATGTCAACTACCCCTTATTATTATTTTTTTTCCTTTTAATTACATAGTGGTCCTATTCCATTATTATGTCCCACATTACATTCATTATCCCCTTGGGTACCTCCCTAGGTACATTTCATTCCATCTCCCTTGGCATGTTTTTCCTTCCAAACATGGGAATATACCATATAATATGACCTACTAAGCAATGTAGTCAATTGGTACTATGCGTGAACACCCATCCACCCTGGTGAAATGTGGACATGGAGTCCAACTATGGCTTTTCCTCGATTTTGATTTTGGTTTCTTCTTGGGATCCATGTCTTCATTGTGCTACTATGATATCTCCATACATTGCTTCTAGTATTCCCTGTGCCTCCATATTGGTTGTCTCTCTTCTTACATATTGATCCATAGTAGGTTTGTTGATTCTCATTCCCTTGTCTTGTTGATTGTTGTTTCTCCATGTGGTGTAGGTGGTGATATGCATTGACCTTAACTATCGATTCTTATTTATTTGACTCTTCAACATATGGTTTTATAGATTCTTCTTCATGTTTATGCTCTTCCTTTGGATTTTCTTCAAGTGATTATGTACGATATTATTCTAATTTAATCATGGACTCTTCATTTGATGTATCATGAGGTACTACAAATTATTTCCCTGCAAGTACTTCTTCATGTGTCTCCTTGTGCCCTTCCTATTTAATAAGAGAAATACATTGTCATGTAATTTTCTTTTTCCTGTACCATAACTTCAAAATTTTATTTTGCACATTAATAATATTGTACCAACCAAGTTCGTCCAAACATATCCCAAAACAATATCCACATCATCCATATCTCTAGAATAAAAATATGAATGCAACATGTATTTATCCATGGTATTCTTCAAATATTTAAAAGTTTGACTATTTTCATCTTCAACATGTGTGCTTTAAATATTTTTTGTAGTTACATGCAATCTTTTATCCAACTTAACATTGATGAAGTTATGCTTGTTACTATGTTTTATAGAAACAATAACATTTTCCCATTGAATACATCCATGAACCTATAATATGAATTTGTCACATAAAATAAATCCCTAGTTCTCTTCTTATCCTTTTTCTCAACATGAGACCATTTGGCTAAAAATACATGTTCATATGTTTTATCAATAAGTTCCTCCATATTAACATCATCAAGTAAGTTTCCACATGCTACAACATCATCCTCTAGATAACAACTAAATTTGGATCTTCAATCTATGGTAAATTCTAATTTTATCCAATTGATAAATTATTCAATACTAGGACCATCATCTTTTCCATAA
Source organism: Picea glauca (assembly GCA_000966675.3). Lineage (NCBI taxonomy): Eukaryota > Viridiplantae > Streptophyta > Pinopsida > Pinales > Pinaceae > Picea > Picea glauca. The sequence continues at coordinate 71,208 of JZKD02S2354433.1, read as the reverse complement.
AAATACATTTTGCCAAAAATAGAACTAGGGTTTTGAAGAGAATGATTTACTTTTTCATGGAGATCCTTTATATAATTAGGATTTGAGGTTGAATAGGTAAAATGATCATAACTTTTGTTATGCTTCTTGGATTGGATTATATTATGACCCCAATTATGAAATGTCATGGCTTCCTCGAATCTAATGGCACCAGTATGACCAAAATATATGCACTTTGTCAAAATATATCCATTCTGTGAAATTTGTGGTCGTCACTAGAAAAAAACCTAAAAAGTGTTGATTTAGAATCAACGATATCTCTACTTCTCATATTCCGTTTTGGACTCTCTTTTCTTTAAATTTAGTATTTTTTTTAGAGAAATTCAAAACTTAGGATGGATTATCCAAATTTTGCACATAAAGTTTCATAAATCAACCTGAATTCTATTGTCCTCTTTTTTCTATCAAAAATCAACAAAAAGAAAAAAAAAATCCCAAAAATTCTCTCACTTCATGCTCAAGAAAGAGCTCTAATATAAATTGTAGTAAAACTTCAAATATATCAGAGAGAATCCACTATAAAACTTCATAAATAAACCCTTAAACACCAAATATATCCAAGACATTCACCATGAACAACACAAGAATATAGAGAGAAGAACCCTTAAGGTAGGGAAACACCATCAAATACTCTTTATGGAAGGAATTACACCACAAGACATGCTTTCTACATGACAATACACACATCCAATACAATGATACTCATGAGTATTTATACTTTCTCATGAGTATTCCTAGGGGTCTTATGCCAACTACCCCTTATTATTTAATATTCTTTCTTTATAATTACATAGTGGGCCTATGTTAGATACCAAATATAGCATAATAGCATAAAAGAGAATTACTGCAAAAATTAACAGCAAAATAACAACATGAAATGTAAATATTGCAGAAAATAACAATGGAACAAAAAATGACATGGAATCACAACACCAAAATAACACCTTTATTGATAGGAAGAAATATTCACTTGCCTCTTCGAGGAGGAAACCTCCAGTAGATCAGATCTCTATTACAATAATTCTTAAGACAAAAATATTGATGCCCTCGAATCCTATTTATACTAAATCTATCTACCAAAATACCAATCTAGACGAAGATCTTTCTAGAAGAAAAATCTTATATTAGGTCTTCTTACAATTGAGTTATTCTTCCTTATTACTAGACCTTATAAATATCATCCTTTATTATATGGAAAATATATTAATATACCTACTTGAGGGGTTAGGGAGGTTAGGTCCCTAACATGCCTTCCCCCTTAAAAATAGACTTGTCCTCAAGGCTAGAGATGGGGAAATTGTTGCAGAATGGTAGACAGTTCCCAGGTGGAATATTTTGGTTGTGTGTCCTTCCACTGAACTAGAACTTCCTTGATAGTGCGCTGACAAAGACGATGCTCACGCTGGTCCAAGACTACTTGTGCTTGTAACCAAATGGATCCTTCTCCATCTAATTTAGGTAGGCTTGTCTGAGTATGTCACTTAGTGCCTATCACTTTCTTTAAGAAGGAAACATGAAAAACATGGTGGAGCTTAGAGTGACTGGGAAACTCTAATTGGTAGGCCAACAGACCCCACTCTCTTTAGAATATGGTAAGGACCATAGAATTTGGGGGATAAATTCTTACAGTGTTGGGCTTTGAGTGAATCCTTCTTATAAGGTTGCAGACAAAGAAACACATGGTCCTCTGCAACAAATTCACATTAAGAACGACCCTGATCTTCTTTTTGTTTCATGTGATTATGAGCCATGACCAAATTTGTTTTGAGAGTAAGGAAGATGGTCGTGCAAACTGTAAGAGTTTGATCCACCTACTAAACCTTGGAGACATCGGGCATGTATGATAGAACTAAAGGTGGTGGTTGTTCATAGATTGCTTCAAAGGGAGTCATGCAAGAAGTTGTGTGGTAAGAAGTGGTGCACTGCCATTCAACAAGGGGTAACCACTGAACCCACTGATTTTGTTTATCAAATACAAAACACCTCAAATAGGTTTCCAAACACTTGTTTTTTATCACATGAGGTTTTCAGGGGTCGTATGTGTTGGCTGTTAATACCTATGTCTGTATCCTCATCTCATCTCTCTCTCTTCCCCACCACCAAGTCCTAGGATCTTTCCCTCTCATTAATAAATTTGTTTTTCCCCCTTTGTTGACGACCTGGTTTCCCTTGGTATCTTTCCCTACCAAATACCGTCCTGAATTTTTTATGTTTCTCTCAAAGAAGGAAGAGAACTCATCATCATTTTGTCTTGAATTACTGGTTATTTTGTTTCCTTAACCCACAACAAGTCATCCAAGTCCTTGTTACACAAGAAGCAGCCATGGGAACAAAGTGCAGCACTCAAAACGGTCTATTACAGGCTCGAAGCAGCAGGCTGGCAGGTTCAGTTTTCAATGACAAGGATCCCAGGATTATTTCATATCAACGAATCTTGGGTGATTGATATTTCAAAGTAGTGCAAGGATTGGCAACTAGACAGAGGATCTGAAGTCCCAAAGTAAAATCTGAGCCATTGAAGGTCGAGGACACGCGTTGACGGATCTCGCACTTCGGAATATTGCGTGAGTAGGCATTGAAAAGTCTTGAAGATTTGAAGCCCGAAATCCCAAAATAATTGTGCATTATTGACCTCAAACCAACAAGGATCATTGATCTTGGCGGTAGTATCACCAGAAGCCTCGAAGTACTAAAGGTCCCAAAGTAAATCTCGGCCATCCAAATCAAGAGCCCATGCGTCGGCAGATATCACACTTCGGAATTCGAAACTTTGGGGAATTGTGCAAGCAAGCATTGAAAAAGGCTCAAAGCCCAAACTCTCAAAATAAATCTTGGTCGTCCAAAACAAGAGGCCAGGCATCACCAAATATTTCATTTCGAATATTCGGCACTTCAGAGGATTGTAAGAGCTGTGCATCGAGGAGGCCCGAAGCCTGAACTATCAAAGTGATTGCGAGTTGTTGATCTTCACAGTAGGACCTAGGGTCCATCAAAGAGCAGTGCATGGCCTCCCCCTAGGCATTAAGACTCATCATGATCCCGAGGAAAAAAAATAATTAATGAGAAAAGAATGGTGGTTGAAACCTTGTCTCACTCCATAAATAGAAAGCATGGAAGGTCTGGCCATGGGGACATAACTTTTAGCTTGAGGTAGCCCTGTGGACGATTTTTCCTACAGGTCCATGCTGATATGATCTCGCACCTAACAGAAGGATGCACTCACGATCTGACAGAAGAAGGCGCAGATGAAAGGATTTGAATAGAGTGGCCAGATCACACTCCTGGTGGTCGTGGACTGATCTGAGTATAAATAGATCAGTTTAAGATTTTGTTAAGGTGGTCAACTGGTTGAGAAGAGCTCCCTACTGTGTAATTTTGTATGCCAGAACTATTCTCTGGTTATGTATCAAACTTGAGACTTTCGCATTAATAGAAGTCGGTTGCTTTCATATCTTTTTTTAAACTGTGCTGAAACACTCGGGCATGGAGGATCTAGTCGAGGGATGTGGTTCTATTGTAGTATAGGTTTGATTGTAGTAGCATTGTGACCAGTTTTAGCCAGCTTCCTTGTTACCTTATTTCCCCTTCTGTTGAAAGGCTCGGGCATGGAGGATCCGGTCAAGTTTTTTCAGTTGCATGATAATGTAGGTTTTATTATTGTGTTGCTATGAAATTTTTCAGTGTATGAAACTTGAGTTCAAGAGTTCTCTTGAGCCTGAGTTTTTCTTCACCAAACTGCTTGAAAGTCAGATGCCCATAGCAGTCTTGTTCACCTCTCTCAATAATTCTTCTTTCTTCCCACACTTAAACTCAAATCACTGACTGAATTTGATGAGGACCTCACTTCCCTGTGCATTACTTGTCCAGTTTTTGTGTTAAAATCATTGTTGTACTGAGTTTAGTCCATTTGACCTCCACTCATAAAACCAACATCCACCAAAAATTTTGATGGGTATTGGGCTTATCCTCTTGCAATCTGAGGGTGACTCTCAGTGCTAACATTCATGGCGTCATTGTCAGGGAACGAATTGAAGACATTTCCCTGGGATAGAATGACAAAGAATTTATGATTCTGAAGGTGCATCAGATATCAGTACCTTGAAGATTGCAGCTTGCACCTGGCGACTCCAATATTTTAGTTGTGGCTCCCAAAGGCAGACACACGAGGCCTACTCCATAGCTTCCTATGGAATCACCTGAAACTGACCCAGAAAAGATCATCAAAAATGGAAATACCTCTCAAGAAGAACTTCCAGCTATTGTACCAGGTGATTCTAGTAATTTACACGATTCTTCTTTTCAAACTCCAGTAGTTGCATCTATTTCTACTGTTATACCATCTATTGGAGTTTCCATAAGTTTAAATTTTGGAAGTTTTCTTGTTGAAATTCCCCCTTCTAGGCCTCATTTAGAAGAAATTTTTGACACCCCTATTTCCCCTGAGATTGTAAAGTGGCTTAGACCCAGGAACTTAAAATATTTTCCCACTTTGGGTTTTCCTACTCCTCCTTCTGTCAAAGTTGTTGTATCTAAAGAGGGGGGAATTATTTTTATTTGAACCCTGTATTATTCTTCTCCGACACTCAATCACTTCCCTTCTCCCCTAGAAACACAATTCCAGTCTCACCTGTCCAAAATACATCTCTCCCTGGTTCTCCTACAGTTCACGTCCCAGTGGTAGGTGCTAATCCTCCTAGAAACAAGATGGCTGGCATATTGGCTGCTAGATATTCCCCTCTTGTTTTACCTCAGCCTATGAATTCTCTCCCAATCGGATACTACCTTAATTACATGCCCCAGTTCATAGGGGTGGGAGACATAACCACAAAAGAACACCTTTCATCTTTTTATAGATTTGTAGAGATTCAACTCATCGAAAATGAAGATGTGTGGATGAGATTTTTTGTATAGAGCCTTGATGGTGATGCTAGGAATTGGTTTAGGGACTTTCCTCATGGATCTATTGATGGGATTGAAGATCTAAATGATTCATTCTTAAGAAATTGGGGGGGTAAAAAAGATTTCCTTTATTATATTACAGAATTTGGGGCACTTAAGAGAGAAGAGGGGGAATCTGTTTCAGACTTCTCAAAGAGATTTAATAAGATGTACAAAAATATTCCCTCTAGAATTAATCCTACAGAAACCTCTGCCAAGATTACTTATGCTAGTGCCTTTGACCCTGAGTTTTGCCTCATGTTGAGAGAAAGAAGAGCCACCTCCTTTGCTCATATGCAAGATGCAACCCTTGAAGTAGAATCAAATATATTGGCAGTTCACAAACTCAAGAGTAAGGTTGATAGGGATAGAAGAAAAGGTAGGTCTGAAGCTTCAACCTCAGGTTCCTCTGTTGCCTCCCCTCAAGTGGACAAGTTGAAAAAACTGGTAAAATCACTTTCTGCATAAATAGAGAAGTTGAAATTTGAAGGAAAGAAGAGCTATAGGAACCCCCAAAATTCTAATAATAGGAGTAATTTTAGAAGACCCAATAATGCCCTTCATATCATCCAAAGAGATCAAATAAATAGGGATAGGGATGACAAAAAATTCCAAGCCCCTCTCCAAAATAACTTGGTTATTGACGAAGAAGGAGAAGAAGAGGATGTTGATCTTGAAATCCATTGTCTTGGTGACACCTCCTCATCTCCTCATTTAACTTAGTCTGCATATAAAGAGTCTCTCATGGATAGCCAACTAAATGAGCTGAGCAAAGGGGAAAGGACCAATGGCAATCCAAATAGATACAACCTCAGGTCCAAGAAAAAAGAGGGAGAGCCTCAAATTTTTGATCAACCTACTAGAATAGAGCATCCTACTAAATATGTGGGAGCTAGCAGTAAAGGAAAAGAGGCACAAAACCCCTAGCCAATGGTTAAGATCCCTACCCCAAAATTTAAGGAGATTTTAAATCCTCCCTCCTCGTTTAGCTTCGAGAATGAGATTCAAAAAATTAAAATCCATGTACCTTTCTTGGAGCTGGTTAAGAATGAGGATTTCAAAATGTACCTTTCCAAATTCTTGCATCCCAAACCTTCATCTCATTCCACGGACTCATTCAACCTCCAATATGAAAAACCATTTGTCATACTAGGGCCTTTGGTAAAGGATATATATGATTCCTCCCCTCCATTCTGTACATCATTGAACATTCATGATAAAGTGTTGCACAACTTCTTGATGGATTCAGGGGAATCTTGCAATATTATGCCTAAGATTGTCATGGATGAGCTTGGGTTGGAGGTCACAAAAACCTACCATGACCTGTACTCATTCGATTCTAGGAAAGTGAAGTGCCTCAGGGTTATTAAAGACTTGGTTGTCTCCTTGTTTGAATTTCCAATGAAAAGTGTGGTCATGGGTATTGTGGTGGTTGATGTCCCCCCTATGTTTGGGATTCTCTTGTCTAGATATTGGATCAAAAGACTAGGGGGAACTTTGCAGATGGATATTTCATATGCCACTATTTCTGTGTTTGGGGGAGAGCATAGAAGGATTTACAGAGAATCTCAACTTGCTTACATTATCAGTGATGAAGCAAATCCAACCAACCACCCCATTTTTGAAGTATACATTGATCTAGCAACCAGTATGTTACAACTCACTTATGGACCTCAAGATCCCATTGAAATAAAAAAAAATCCCATCACCTCTTGTGAAGACCCTCCTTCCAATATATCTATTTGGAAAATGGTTTTTAATGGAGCCTCTTCCAGGGAAAGTGTTGGGGTTGGGGTAGTTTTCATTTCCCCGACCCAAGAGACCATATCTCTGTCTTATAAGATTGAATTTTAAACAACAAACAATGTGGTAGAATATGAGGCTCTTGTTTTGGGTTTGAGAGCTGCCAAAGACATGAATATTGAGGAGCTAGAAGTATTTGGATATGTTGAGCTAATTGTACATAAGGTCAGAAATCTATATCAAGCTAAGAACCCCAAGTTAATGTCCTACAAAAATGAAGTCTGGGATATTGTTGGTAGTTTCTTCTTGGATTTTAATATCTCTTTTGTTCCAAGAGAGGAGAACATTGTGGCAGATTCCTTGGTTTCTTCAACAAGTAATTTTAGGGTTCCTTTTCCCCCTAAACTCAAGTATGATGTGGAGGTAAAATATAGGCCCTCTATTCCTGACAATGTCAAACATTGGAAGGTGTTTAAGGATGATCTTGAGATAAAAACAATTCTTGAGACTATGGATGAATTCACTGATTTTCATATTGATCAAGATCAGGATACTGAAGAAATCCCTCATGCTAATATTTTTCTTAATAAAATTGATGACCATCATATTGTTTAGTTTCCTAGTAACCATATTCCAAAGGGACTAGTTCCTTTGGAGAGATTGTTTGATAGAAATGATGTTGTTGTAAAGGTTAAAGCTTCGACTGAAAATGTTGATGTGACTGAATGAAATTTAGGAACAGAGGATCCCAAATATGTCAAATTGTCTAGCAATTTATCAAAGGAACAAAGGGTTGAGTATGTCAAGCTTTTGAAGGAGTTTGCTGATGTGTTTTCCTAGAAATGTGAATATTTAAGAACATATGACACCAGCATCATTGAGCATAAGATCCCTTTAAAGGAAGAGGCCAAACCTTTCAGGAAGAAACTTAGACAAATAAACCTCATGTTGTTTCCTATTATGGAGAAAGAAGTGAAAAAGTTGTTGGATGCTCAGATCATCATCCCCTTGAGATATTCAGAACGGGTTTCTAATTTGGTGCTTGTGAGGAAGAAAAATAGGGAAATCAGATTATGTGTAGATTTTAGGAATTTGAACAGGAGCTCAAAAAAGGATAACTACCCCTTGCCCAAGATGGAGAACATTTTACAGAGAGAGACTGGTTCATACAAGATGTCTATGATTGATGGCTTCTCTGGCTACAATCAGATCTTTGTCCTACCTGAAGATAGAGAGAAGACGACTTTCACTACTCCTTGGGGGCATTCATGTATGCTATAATTCCCTTTGGATTGATGAATGCAGAAGCAACCTTCCATCGAGCCATGGACATTTCCTTCATTGGGGAAAAGGAAAAAATTGCATTCATCTATCTGGATGACATTACATTATTCTCAAGGTCTGATAAAGAGCATTTTCATCATCTAAAGAAATTCCTCATGAAGTGCAGAATATTTGGTCTCTCCCTAAATCCTAAGAAATATTTATTTTCTATGAAAGAGGGAAAATTGTTGGGGCATATTGTGTCAGCTGAAGGGGTGAGAATTGATCCAAGTAGAGTAGAGGCCATTCAGACCTTATCTTTTCCTAGATCTAAAAAAGAGGTTCAGTCTTTCTTGGGTAAAATCAACTTTCTGAGGAGATTCATTTCTAATTTTGTTGAGTTGCTTAAACACATTATAGCCATGCTCAAAAAAGGAAGCGAGGTGAAATGGAATTCTAAAGCTTGAGATTATTTTGACAAAATTAAAAAGGCTTTGATTGAATCAACTATGCTCATCAGCCCTGACTATTCTAAGGAATTTATTATATTCTCCTTTTCCTCATCGGAGACACTGGTTGTTGTTTTTCTACAGAAAAACACATAGGGATTAGGGTAGCCTATTTCCTTTTTCAGTAGAGCATTGAGGGATGCATAAATGAGATATGATATCATGGAAAAGCAGGTTTATGCTTTGGTCAAAGCCCTCAAAGCTTTTAGAGTATATTTTCTCCATTCAAATATCGTTGTGTATGTCCCTTTAGCCTCTGTGAAGAAAATATTGATCCAGTCCGATATAGATGGGAAGAGAAGCAAGTGGATTGATAAAATTCTAAAATTTGACCTAGAAATAAATCGAACTAAATTGGTAACAGGCTAAGGTTTAGCCAGGATGTTGGTTGAATCAAACTGGAAGGATTTAGGGGTTAATTTCATGAACGTAAACTCATAAAATCAACAAATTGATATTGTTGATAAAGACTCTCATGTTATATTGAACTTAGCAGTATGCACCTGGTATAAAGACATAATATATTATCTACAGAAGTTGAGGCCTCCTGATGGTTTGGACAAAAACAAGGTGAGAGATTTGAAACTCAAATCAATCAAATATTGTCTCATTGATCAGGTTTTTTACTAAAAGGATCCTCTAGGAGTTCTGTTAAAATTTCTAGACCCATAGGAAGCCCATAAATATTTGACTAATTTTCATGATAGTTTATGTGGGGGACATCATTTCTGGAGGACCACGGATTATAAAATCCTTAGAGCTGGGTATTTTTGGCCCAGCCTTTTTACTGATTTTTGTGCAAAGGTTAAGGCTTGTGTCAAATGCCAAAAGTTTTCTGGAAAGCAGCCGCTCAAAGATTTTCCTTTGAAACCTATAATAGTTTCTGGACCTTTTCACCAGCGAGGTCTTGACTTCATTGGAAAGATCCACCCAGCCTCAAGTGGCCAGTACATGTGGATTTTGACTACCACTAATTATTTTACCAAATGGATAGAAGCCATCCCTACAAGAAGTGTCTCCCACAAGATAATAATAATATTCCTTGAAGATATCATGTCTAGATCGGTTGTCCAAGTAGGATTGTTACAGACAATGTTTCCTCTTTCAGATTTGAACCATTAATCAAGTTTTGTGAGCAGTATGGGATTAAACTAGTCCATTCTACCCCAAACTACCCTCAATGAAATGGTTTAGCGGAGTCCTCCAAAAAAATCCTCCAAATATCATCAAGAAGTTGTTAGAGGACAACAAGAAATCCTGGGATTCAAAGATGAAATTTTCCTTATGGGCTGACAGAGTTACAACCAAAAGGTCACTTAGCATTTCCCCTTTTCATATTGTGTATGGGGTTGAAGCTATTTTTCCTACTCAACTTGCCTTGCCTGTGGAAAAGTTACTCGGGATTACCAAGGAGAACCCGATGATATGGTCAATAGGATACTGCATCTGGTAGAATTACAACATACCAGGGAGCAACTGCTTGATAAAGCACAGGATCACCGGCAGAAAATAAAACGAGCCTTTGACAAGAGTGCAAGCAAGGAATATTTTCAGTTGGGGGATCTAGTGCTCAAGTGGGATGCCCCAAAGCAAGACAAATCCAAACATGGTAAATTTGAAGCCTTATGGATTGGTCCCTTCAAGATTTTTTAGGAATTTTCAAACAACACTTATAAATTGCAGAACTTGGAGGATTTTGAAGTTTTGGGTGGCCCTGTCAATGGACGCTTCCTAAAAATGTATTTTGTCTAATTCATGATCAGCATTTCACCATTGTAATTACCACTTCATTTTATTTTTATTTTAAATAAGAGACTCCATAGCCCAAAGTTAAGGAACTGAAGCTGTGCATTCTTGGCAGCTCGCAGGGAGCATGCCATCCCCTGTGAAGCCATTATTATCACATGAGGTTGTCAGGGGTCGTATGTGTTGGTTGTTAATACCCATGTCTGTATCCTTGGCTTATATCTCTCTCTCATCCCCACCACCAAGTCCAAGGATATTTCCCTCTCACTACTAAAGTTGGTTTTCCCCCTTTGTTAATGACCTCGTTTCCCTTGGTATCTTTCCCGAACAAATATTGACCCAATTTTTTTTTGTTTCTCTCAAACAAGGATAATCACTTATCATCATTTTGTCTCGAATTACTATTTATTTTGTTTCCTGAACCCACAGAAAGTCATCCAAGTCCCTGTTACACAAGAAGCAGCCATGGGCACAAAGTGCAACACTCAAAATGGTCTATTACGGGCTCAAAGCAGTAGGCTGGCAGGTTCAGTTTTCAACGACAAGGATCCCGGGAGCATTTCATATCAATGGCTCTCAGGAGATATGGATTTCAAAGTAGTGAAATTATTGGTGAATAGACAGAGGATTCGATGTCCCGAAGTAAAATCTAAGCCATTGAAGGCCGAGGACACGCGTCAACAGATCTCACACTTTAGAAGATTGTGTGAGTAGGCATTGAAAATTCATGAAGAGCCGAAGCCCGAACTCCCAAAATAATTGTGGACCATTGACCTCAAACCAACAAGGATCATTGATCTTAGTGGTAGTGTCACCAGAAGCCCCGAAGTAATAAAGGTTCTAAAGTAAATCTCGGCCATCCAAATCAAAAGCTCATGCGTTGGCAAATCTCACACTTCGGAATTTGGCACTTCGGGGAATTGTACGAGCAAGCATTGAAAAAGGCTCAAAGCCTGAACTCCTGAAATAAATCTTGGTCATGGAAACAAAGAGGCCATGTGTCACCAGATATCTCATTTCGGAGATTCGACACTTCGAAGGATTGTAATAGCTATGCATCGAGGAGGCTCAAAGCCCGAACTCCCAAAGTGATTGTGAGTTGTTGATCTTCATAACAGGATCCAGGGTCCGTTGGCCCTTGGTTATGGAAGGAAGCGAAGAATAAGGAAGAAAAGGGAAAAAGTGAACTTCGCAGAAGACACAGTGACTGATATTGGGTCGAAGTGACCAAAAGAGAAGAAAATATGGAGCAAAGCCTGAGAAAGAAAGTTTTTGGATGAGGAGATAGGGATGACAGATAAGCAACGAAGAAAGATCGTGGACAACTTAGAAAGAGGAAAAATACACCATTAGATGATTTGGAGCACCGCGTGAGAAGGAAGGAAAGATAGGCTGGCGAAGCCCTGAAAACATGAGTAAAGTTGACCTAGGGTTTTGGTATCTATGGTTTTGGACACTTAGGTCTCAGCCTAAGGATGTCGGTGAATGATTGTAAAGTATAAATAGAGGTCTAAAGGGACTAAGTTGGGTTGGTACTTTGGGTTGATGTGTTGTTATTGTTACTATTGATATTGAGTTGGTCAAGAGAAGAGTATTGTGAGAGAGAAGTGTTGAGTACAAGAGCCTTCTAGATTGTAAGATCTTCAGATGGGTGCGAAGATCAACCCTGTAGTTGGGTGCATAGGGAGGGGAGAGAAAGAGGGGAGAAGAGAATATTTGTTATCTAAAATCACAGACAAGACCTATATGATTTACATCAATATAATATAGCACAATATGATTGGTATTTTGTATTTGTCCTTCATATATTGTTATTGCATTGCTAAGGTAGATCTGATAGATACATGGAGTAGATCAAGTTGATAAGTGATATATGAATGATGTGTTGTTCCTGTGTTAGATCCACTTGATATTCCCCTTGGTTGTAGACATCTCTGTCCTACAACCCCCTCATAGTTTCTTTGGATGAGACTGCATGTGCTTCACAAGTGTTGCAGAAAGGGCCAGTAGCTAGGGCCTATTGGTGTGCTTGTGGAGCTAAACCCTGGGCCTACCCTTGTGCCAACAAATGGTTTTGTTTCCAGGACAGGAATCTTTTTAAGGGAATGTCAAGGTGGTTTCCATCGAAGACAGAAACTCAAAATTGGATAGAAGATCAAGAAAAGGACTTCGTTGAAGCCCAGAAAAAGAACCCTAATCTTAGTTCAGAGGATTGGTTAGAGAAGCATATTTTTACTGATATACATGAGATATTCTTTGGAGGAATCCATCAAGAACTATACGAGTGGCTAGCTATATTAGTCGATACCCAGTTCGAGATTCGATCTAGTCTTCCTGTGTTCTAGACGTCAGAGTTGATAAAGAAGGTCAAGGAAGTTGATAACACCATATCACGAGCAGTAGATCATTGGTTTGATAGTACCATTGGAGGGTACATCACAAAGTTTGATGTTGACAGAGTAGAGTCATACATCCAAGCTGAGAGATATTTCTTTAAGGAACCCAAAGGAAAATTTTTACAATTTTTGAAGCTGAGACTCAAGATGTTGTTGCGTGAGAAGAACATCTTAAAGATACAATAGATTGGTTGGATCCGGAAAGGCTAATGTTCAAAAATTCAGACAGCAACAACGACATAGAAGTTTTACATACACACAGTGGGAAAGTGTTCAGAGAAGTCCATCTTGCAAACTTGTTTAAGCAGAACTATGGGGTGGAGGGTTTCTACAGTGGAGAAGAAGCAGATCTGACCGACGAAGAACATTCAGAACCCACCGAGACAGAGGAAGGACCAGCTAAAGAGCTTCGTTGAGGAGGACCTGAAGGCTCAAAAACTACGCAGACCATTAAAGTAAGTACTATTATCCTTCCTGTAGATTCAATATTAAGAAACCAGAGTAATCCCAGTCACTAGAGCATCCATAGCACAGTCCATAGTAGCCCACCACATATTAAGTTGGGAACCCTAGTAAGATCTATGGCAGATGAGATGAGACTTCCTATCTTTAGGGGAGATGGATCTGAAGATCCTGATCAGCACTGGTTTCTGTGTGAAGCTGTATGGAACATTAAAAATGTCACAGATGAAGCTGTCAAAAGAACCTAGTTCAGTACAACTCTTAGAGATCATGCACTAAGTTGGTACATGAAACTTGTACAAGGACTTGCACAGCCTAATCCATTGAATCTGATCCAGAATGCGCTGATTGCAGAATTCAAGAAACTAAGTCAAAATCCCAATGTATCACAAAGTTGAAAGAGATCAAGCAGAAGGTGGTTGAACCTATGTGGGAATTTGATCAAAGATTCAAAACCTTGACAAGCCAATTAACTTTCCAGATCCTAGATGAACAAAACAAAGAATGATTCATTGATGCCCTCCTACCACACATCAGAGTTCCCCTAATGCAACAGAAGATTTCTTCGTAGGCTAAGGCGTTGGAGATCACCATGAAGATTGAATTAGCCCCTATGGGAGAATCCATCTCAGGTATGAGTCAGATCCTAAGTAAGCTAACTAGTTTGTCTCTACAGGTCGAAGATATGAATAAAGACAAGGAAAAAGATAAAAGAGAAGATATCTGGTGTGTCAGATGTAGATCAGAAGGTCATGATAAGGAACACTTCCCTCTATTCAATGACTACTTGGCTTCTAAGGCTCCAAGCCCCTTGAAGCAAGTCACCTTACCCTGGTGTGAGGTATGCAGAAATAGACATCATAATGGTGAGTGATATTATATGCAAAAGTATGTTCAGAAACCTATGAATTTGTACTGTACATTTTGTAAGTCTGTAGGGAATGATGATAGGGATTGTAGGGCTTATGATCTCATGCATAAAATATCAAGAGACATATATAAAATCCAAGGCGAAGTACAACAAGAAGGAAATTCTACGCAGTATAACTCTCTTGAGAGAGGAAACTTCAATCCTTGCGGTGGATTCAGAGGAAGAGGATGAGGAGGAGGAATGGGTCAAGGTCGAGGACAGATCATCTATTATAACTACGCACAACTAGGACACCTTGCAATGAATTCTCAGAACCCTTGTATGACTTGCAGCTACTGTAGCTCGTTTGACCATATTATAGAAGATTGTCCTATGATGCTAGCTAAGCTTCAGGAAAGATGAGGACCTCAGCAGAACCCGCAAGTGAAACTGATCTATGTTGAACCTCATGGAGGAGACCCTATAGTCGTTGTTATAACTAGAGGAGGTGTTGTTATAGGAGAAGACATACTAAACCAAGGGAAGATTACAAAAGATTCAGGAATCAGGAAAGCAGAAGAGAAGACCCAAGCCTTTGATGCAAATAATGAAAGACAAATATTTGAGGAAGCATGAAAAGAATTTAGAGGAGACCAAGGTTCTTCAACAAAGACAAGACCAAAAGTAAGAGAGTATGGAATGTCTCACGCATTTGATCAATTTGCTTCGCCAAGAGAAGGAAAAGAGGTAAGCAAACTCGTGGACTTTTTACATACTTGTATTAAGTTGATTCAGGATGAAAGCGTTGTACAAGATTTACAAAATTTAATCAGATAGTATGAACTAGGAAAGATAGATCCCTTACTGAATAGGGAAGTACACCAAAACTGGTAAAAAGAGAAGGACAAATAAGGAATTACATTTGAATTCTCAAATAAGAGAGTATGAGATAGACTATGTGGTCCTCAACTTAGGGTCGGAGGTCAATGTCATGACGAAGCAAACTTGGGCACAGATGGGAAAACCGAAGTTGATATATTCCCCTATCAGGCTTAGGATGGCTAATCAGCAAGATTTCAGCCCACTTGGATGATTGGAGCATGTCCCTGTGGACATTGATGGAGTAAGAACATTTGCAAATTTCGAGGTAATTGAAATAGTTGATGACAATTGTCCTTACCCCGCGCTGTTGGAAATTGATTGGGCCTTCAATAACTCTATTGTTGTTGACTTAAAGAAGAGACGTATGAATTTTTAAGGTGATGTTATTAGGGTCATTGCACCTTTAGATCTTGATGAATGTCAGAGATACACAGAGCCCATAAGAGAAGAAGGCAATGCATATGCACTAGAAAACATCTACAAGCTAATCGCTAGACAACAGGATTACTTTAATCCTACAACCGATGGGAATCTAAGCTGGCGAAGTGAGAGCGCATGTTCATCATATTCAAAAGAAGCACTGGAGAACTGGTAGAATAAGATGTATGAAGTATCCACAAGAAGATGTGTTAGATTAACTAGAGAATTTTGTTGGATTGGCACAACAGTAAGTAACTTACCCACCTTTGATGGTCTAAATCCTTTAGAAACCTTCTTGTCAGACATTGAGGAGAATGTACCAATACAACATAGATTATTAACCATGGATGAGGCCCTAAAATCCACACAAGAGAGATGGTGGGGGATGCACAAAAGTAATATAACATACTGGACACAATGTCGTACTCTGATGACAGTGAGGTTCTCAGCACAGGTAGAAGGCTGCGAAGTTCACTACACAGGTCAAAGCTACCGAAAGGACCATGTGCGAAGAGGCCTGGAGTGACATTCCACAAGAACAGTGGGTACACAAATTCATCACAATGCTGGACACGATACCTATCAATTGGTACCTCCAAGCAGAGCTGCGCCTCACCACTACGAATTGGGAAGGTATTACTCAGAATTTTACAACTACATTCCTATTTGAAAGTCAATTTCTGTCAGTAGATCAAGCATTACAGATTGTGAGACAGAAAGTATTTGAGGAGGTATCCAGCCTTCCCTTAAAACAAGAAGAGGATGAATGGACTGTGCCTCTCCAGAAACTGCAAGGTTGTTACAACATTAATGCAGATGAATGTGATGATCCGAGGAAAGTAAACATCGTAGAAATAGAATGCCAAAGAGATGTGGAAGGGCCAGGAGTTGAGTTACCATTTATTGGACAACCAATCAAGATCAAGAAAGTCAATACTGGAACAGAGGAGACACCGAAGCTTGCCAATGTTAGAGATTATTGGGATGTTGCCACCATTGACAACATTACTGAGTTACTGCACAAGTATCAGGACTTGTTTCCAACCAAATTCACCGATATGAAGGGAATTAAAGGGCCTATGGGAGAGATGAGGATTCCCTTAAAGCTAGATGCTAGACCAGTCAAACAAATACCTTACATATTGAACCCCAAATATAAGGAGAAAGTGAAGATTGAGCTTGGCAGAATGGTGGAAGAAGGGATTATAGTACCTGTGGAAGAATTAGACTAGATTATCCCTATGGTGGTACAAGAAAAGAAGACAGGAGAGATCAGAATATGTGTAGATCTCTGGAAGATGAATGATGCTTGTTTACATGACCCCTTCCCTACACCATTCACTAACGAAGTGTTAGATAATGTGGGAGGCCAAGAGGTATATTCTTTTACAGATGGATTTTCAGGATACCATCAGATCCGGATTGCCAAGGAAGATCGCCACAAGACCACATTTGCAACAGAATGGGGGTCCTATCAGTATACAGTAATTCCATTTGTATTGAAGAATTCCCCGGCCATATTTTCTAGGGTGGTGCTCGAAGCTTTCAAGGATTTTTTGCATAAATTTCTAGAAACATATTTTGATGATTGGGCTGTCTTCAGTTTATTGAAGAATCATATTGAATGTCTAAGGCTAATGTTGGATAAATGCAGGCAGTGCCAAATTTCCTTGAATCTGAAGAAATGCATTTTCTTTTCACCATTTGGAGTTTTATTAGGACATATTGTATGTAAGCAAGGATTACTGGTAGATCCATCCAAGATCACCATTATAGTTGATCTACCCCCTCCTACAATAGTTAAACAGTTGCGCACTACGTTGGGACACATAGGCTACTACAGGAAGTTCATTAAGGGATATTCTCAAATCACAACGCCCATGGAGAGGCTGTTGAAGAAGGATTGTCAGTTTAGTTGGACTGAAGAATGCCAACAAAGCTTCGACACACTGAAAGAGAAAATGGTTAGTGTGCCCATTTTGGTTTTTCCAGACTAGACCAAGGAGTTTCATGTACATGTCGATGCATCCTCTATTGCTTTGGGATCTGTATTAGCACAGCCGGGAGAAGGAGATATTGACCACCCTCTAGCATTTTCTAGCAGAAATCTATCTACAACTGAGATTAATTATACCACTACTGAAAGAGAGGGATTAGCCATGGTGTACGCACTGCAGAAATTTTGCCACTATTTGTTGGGAGGACACTTTAAAATTTTTATTGATCACTTCGTGGTGAAGTACCTGGTCAACAAGCCAGTGTTGGGGGGGGTGAATATGAAATGGATTATGTTGTTTCAAGAATATGATTTTGAGATCATAGTTAAGCCAGGAAGAATGAACAAAGGCCCTCACCACTTGTCAAGGTTGGAACATGGCGAAGAACCCACTATTTTGGAGGATACACTACCAGATGCACAGTTGCTAGCCATTATAAAAATCGATGACCATTTCACATACATAGTCCAGTTCCTGTCAACTAGAATGGGACCTAGCGAGTATACGATTCCCAAGAAGAAACAACTAGTGGTGCGCGTTGTAGACTTTTCACTTATAGTTGGTCAGCTATACAAGATGGGACCGGATTGGATCTTGCGAAGATGTGTTATGGAGGCAGAATGCCCGCTGATCCTCATAGAAGCTTATGAAGGCATCACAGGAGGACATTATGCAGGGAAAGAAGCTACAAAAAATATCCTGAGAGCTAGCTTTTGGTGACCTACCTTACACAGAGATGCTAAAGACTATTCCAGAGCCTGCAATGTATGCCAAAGGGTTGGGAAACCATCCAGAAGAGATGAAATGTTGTTAACACCAAAAATGACCCTACAAGCATTCGCAAAATGGGCCATTGACTTCATTGGACCTACAAACCCACCAGGGAAGTGCACAGGAGCAAGGTACATAATCACAACAACAGAGTACTTGACCAGATGGGTCGAGGCTTGAGCAATTGAGGATTGTAGTGAAACTATAGTTGCACGCTTCATATTTGATGACATCATAACCAGGTTTGGATGCCCAAAGATCCTCATGAGTGATCAAGGAACACATTTCATCAATAAGACAGTTGAAGCCTTGATTGAAGAATTTGTAGTCCACCATTAGAAGAGCACACCGTACCATCCACAAGCAAATGGGACAGTTAAAGCATTCAACAAGATTTTGGAAACAAAACTAACCAAGATATCTTGCATGAATAGGGATGATTGGTATTTAAGAGTACCAACAGTATTATGGGCCTATATAACCACTTGCAAGAAGCTGACAATGCAAACCCCTTTTAAGTTGGTCTATGGTCTTGAAGTTGTTGTTCCAATGGAGTATTTGGTACCAAGACTGAGAATTGTTGCCTTTACTGGTATGGATAATATTGGATTTGTTCAAGAGAGACTTGCATAGTTGGTCAAACTTGAGGAAGATAGATTCATTGTAGGACTCCAACAGCAAGTACAGAAGGAAAGAGAGAAGGCCTATCATGAAAGGCACATCAAGAAGAAGGCATTTAGACAAGGAGATCTAGTGTTGGTTTATGATAGCAAGTTCATCAAGCATCCTGGGAAGTTCAGAATGCATTGGTTGGGGCCATACGAGATCGCCTATGTTACAGAAGGAGGAGTTGCACAACTGAAGACGTTGAATGGAGAATGGAAGGAAGGACTAGTGAATGGGAGTCGGATGAAGTTGTACTATGACAACCAGCTACCTTGCAACTCTCAGTAAAATCAAATAGATCAAGGGTCTAGGTACTAGGTGCATTTGAAATTGGGTACCAGACACAGAAAAGACAGTCTGCACAAGGAGGAAGAGGAGGCATAAAGCAGAAAGAAAAGGCTGCACTACGTAGCCCGAAGTTAAAGTACAACAGAATAGACAGATCGAAGTGCCTCAGGATGAGTCACATGTGAGTGTTGGGGGGATGTTGTCCCTTGGTTATGGAAGGAAGCAAAGAACAAGGAAGAAAAGGGAAAAAGTGAACTTTGCAGAAGACACGGTGATTGATACTGGGTCAAAGTGAGAAAAAGAGAAGAAAAGATGGAGAGAATCCCGAGACAAAAATTATTTGGACGAGGAGATTGGGGATGATAGATAAGAAAGGAAGAAGGATCGTGGATGACTCAGAAAGAGGAAAAATCCACCATTAGATGCTTTGGAGCACCGCGTGAGAAGGAAGGAAAGACAGGCTGGTGAAGCCCTGAAAAAACAGGTCAAGTTGACCTAGGGTTTTGATATCTAAGGTTTTGGACACTTAGGTTTTGGCCTAAGGATGTCGGTGAATTATTGTAAAGTATAAATAGAGGTATAAAGGGCCTAGGTTGGTTCAGTACTTTGGGTTGATGTGTTGTTATTGTTACTACTGATATTGAGTTGGTTGAGAGAACAGTATTGTGAGAGAGAGAAGTGTTGAGTACAAGATCCCTATGGATTGTAAGATCTTCAGCTGGGTGTGAAGATCAACCCTGCAGTTGGGTGCACAGGGAGGGGAGAGAAAGAGGGGAGAAGAGAAGATATTCTAGCTAAAATTGTAGAAAAGAACTGTATGCTTTACATCAATATAATATAGCACAGTTCTGTGGACATAGCCTTAGAGAGACGGTGAACCACGTATATTTTGTGTTGTGTATGATTGGTATTTTGTATTTGTCCTTCATATACTATTATTGCATTGCTAAGGTAGATCTGATAGATGCATGGAGTAGATCAAGATGATAAGTGATATATGAATGTTGTGTTGTTCGTGTGTTAGATTCACTTGATATTCCCCTTGGTTGTAGACATCTTTGTCCTGCAACCCCCTCATAGATGCTTCGGGTGAGACTGCATCTGCTTCGCAGGTGTTTTCGAAAGGGCCAATAGCTAGGGCCTGTTGGTGCACTCATGGAGCTGAACCCTGGGTCTACCCCTGTGACAACAGGTTCCATCCAAGAGCAGTGCATGGCTTCCCCCTAGGCATTAAGCCTCGTCACGATCTCGAGAAAAAAAATGGTTAATGAGAAAGGAATGGTGGTTGAAACCTCGTCTCACTCCATAAATAGAAATCATGGAAGGTCTAGTCGCGGGGACAGAACTATCAACCCAAGGTACCCCTGTGAACAGTTTTTCCTGCAGGTCCATGCTGATCTAAGCTTGCGTCTGACAGAAGGATGCACGCATGGTATGACAGAAGAAGGTGCAGATGAAAGGATTTGAATGGAGTGTTCAGATCACACGCCTCTTGGTCCTGGACTGATCTGAGTATAAATAAATTAGTTCAATATTTTTTTAAGTTGGTCAACTGGTTGAGAAGAGCTCCCTACTGTATAATTTTTTATGCCAGAATTGTTTTTTGGTTATGTATCAAACTTGAAACTTTTGCATTAATAGAAGTCAACTCGCTTCATCTCTTTATTTAAATTGTGTTGAAGCACTCGGGCATGGAGGATCCAGTTGAGTTTGATTGCAATAGCATTGTGACCAGTTTTAGTCAGATTCATTGTTACATTATTTCCCCTTCTGTTGAAAGGCTCGGGCATGGAGGATCTAGTTGATTTTTTGTAGTTTCATGATAATATAGGTTTGATTATTATGTTGCTGTGACATTTTTCAGTGTCTGAAACTTGAGTTCAAGAGTTCTCTTGAGCTTGATTTTTTATTCACCAAACTGCTTGAAAGTCGAATGCCCATAGTAGTCTTGTTCACCTCTCTAACTAAGTCTTCTTTCTTCCCACTCTTAAACTCAAATCACCGACTGAATTTAATGAGGACCTCACTTCCCTGTGCATTACTTGTCCAGTTTCTGTGTTAAAATCATTCTTGTATTGAGTTTAGTTCATTTGACCTCCACTCATAAAACCAACATCCACCAAACATTATGATGGGTATTGGGCTTATCCTCTTGCAATCTAAGGGTGGCTCTCAATGATAACATTGTTGACGGATTCACTTTGGTCATTAGTCTGAGGCTGATATGTTGTGTTGAGATGTAATTGGGTTCCCTAGAGTCGGAACAATTCTTTCCAAAAAGTGCTTATGAAAGTGGGATCATAGTCAGAAACAATAGAATGAGGCATGCCATGTAGTTTGAAGATAGTGCCCATTAAAATTTGAGCTATGGTGGAAGTGGTGAACGGGTGTTGAAGAGCACATAAATGAGAAAAATTGGAAAGACGATCCATTGTGACCATGATGACTGACTTATTGCTTGATTTCAATAAGTCAACAATGAAGTCCATAGAAATATTTGTCCAAATAGTTTATGATATCAGAAGCCGTTGGAGTGTACCAAAGGCTTTTACTATCTCTCCCTTATTTCATTGACAGGTATCACATTCAGCCACAAATGTGTGAATGTCCTATTTCATACCATCCTAGAAAAAAGAACGTTTGACCCATTCGTAGGTTTTGGTAAAAATTGAATGCATAGTTGTAGGTGAAGCATGAAACTCAAAGAGCATGGTGGATTTAAGGTTCAACTATTTTCCTAAATAAAAGCAACCTTTATAACGAAGCTCCTCCTAGTGCCACTAGTACCTTTGTGTATCTTATGAATCCTACTGTAGTGTTTGTATCAGTCTTGCAAGTTTGGGGTTATGCAAACATTCCCGACGAACCTCGTGAATCCAATCTGCGACAATGAAAGAGAGGGAAAAAAGAGACTTGTCTTCTTCATATGTCCTAGAAAGGGCATCAACCACCACATTTTATTTTCCATTTTTGTATATGATCTCGTAATCATATCCAAATACCTTGGTGACCCATTTTTGTTGCTCTGAGGAAGAAATTATTTGCTCCAGAAAATACTTGAGGCTTTGATGATCAATTTTTGTTTGGAAGCATTTCCCCAAGAGATAAGGATGCCAAAGATCCACAACATGAAGAATAGACAACATTTCCTTTTCATAGATGAATTGACCTAAATGGCACTCAAACAATTGTTTGTTGGTGAAAGCCAAAGGTCTACCATATTGCATGAGAATAACCCCAATTCCTTTCTCTGAGGCAACACATTCCAGTACAAAGGTCTTGTTGAATTCAAGTAGAGACAAAACCATAGTAGTGCACATAGCCACTTTCAAATCTTGGAAGGCATGGTCAGTTGTTGGAGTCCAACTAAAAGCAAAATTTTTAAGGAGCGTTGTGAGGGGAGCTGCATATTTTCCATAATTCTTAACAAACTTGTGACAATATCTTGTCAAACCTAGGAATCACGTAGACTTTTAAGAGTTTTTTGGCGTGGCCAATCCTACATAGATTCAATTTTCTTTGGATCCACCCAAACACCATACTTTCTGAAAATATATCCTATGAAATCAACTTCAAAGGCTCCAAAAGCGCACTTTGAGTGCTTCAGAAAAAGTTTGTGCTAACATAGTAGCTGGAGAACTTGATCCACATGGGAAAGATGGGCTTGCCAAGTTTTTCTATAGATGAGAATATCATCAAAGAAAACCAAGAAAAATGATGAAGGAAAGGACGAAATACATGATTCATAATACTTGAGCATTATAGAGGCCGAATGGCATAACCAAGAACTCATAGTGGCCTTCATGAGTTTTGAATGCAATCTTGGGAATATCTTCTTATTTCATACAAATCTGGTGGTAGCCAGAGTGGAGATCAAGTTTGGTAAAATATTGAGCATCACTTAATTCATCCAAAAGGTCATGAATGATAGGAATGGGAAATTTGTCTTTGATGGTGAGTTTGTTGAGAGATCGAAAATCATGACACATTCGCCAAGTACCTTCTTTCTTCAGGACCATGATGATAAGATAATAATAGGGACTGGTATTGGGACAGATGACACTGACTTCTAGCAATTCTTGAAAAATATTCTCAATTTCATTATTTTGGGCGAAGGGATGATGATAAGGGACAACATTTGGAGGAATATTTCCCAAAATTATAGGAATGTAATGATCATGGACACCAAGAGAAGGTGGAAGTCCTTGGGGGGTTTGAAACACAACTTGGTGTTTGGATAGGATATATGAAGGTTGGGATGTACAGAGGGTGTTTCAACTGCCTCAATGGCATGAAGTTGGGAAATAATGCCAGAATGAGATTTTTTTAGGAGCTTTTCCATTCGATGGGAATTGATGATCTCGGGTGACCCTGTGTGATTCCTTGGAAGTGGTGTTATTGGTTGGCCCTCTTGCTAGAATTGCATGGTTAATTTATGGAAATCCATGGTGATAGGGCGGAGAGTGTGTAACTATTATGCACCAAGTAGAATGTCACAACCGCCCATGTCAATAGAAAACATATGAGATTTTAGGTGATATTAACTAATTTGGAGGCACACATTTTCACAACGCCCTCCACATTTTATGGAACCCCCATTGGAAATCATGATTTGGAAATTATTAACTGGATGGATATAATAATTTACTTCTGGAGAAATGTGATGATGAATAATATTATGGGTGTTGTCGCTGTCAACGAGAATGATGACTTTTCGGTTCTTAATGTAGCCAATTAATTTGAGGGTTTGGGGAGCAGAGAAACCTGTGAATTTTTGATGGATTAGAGGGTGGAGTAAGACCATCTGGTGGAGGGAGCTTAGGGACAAGAGAAACATCGACCTCTTCTTTAGAAACATCCTCATACATAGACATAAAAAGCTTATATTTCTTACACTTGTGCCTAGGAAAATACGTTTTATCGCAATTATAACAAAGACCCTTAATTTGATGTTCAACCATTTCATCCCTAGTCAATTTTTGGATCTTGAGGGGAGTGGTAGGAGGTGCAGGGAGGGGGTTTTTAGGGCAAGGAATAAAGGGTGTTTTTTTTGTTTGGGAGGAGATGACTTGTTGTGCTTCCTTGGCCTGTTTTGTAGGTTCCAACCAAGTATGGGGGTTAGACATAAGGACATGTGAATGTATTTCATCCTTGAGGCCACTAATAAATCATTTTATGAAAAAACCATATGTCACGCCCTTCATTCTGAAAGCTAATTTCTCAAATGAAACTATAAACTCTTCCACTGGGCTAGTTTGTTTCAACTTGGTTAAATGGCCTAAATGATGGGTGTCGATGTCAAAGAGATCGTAGAGCTCTGCAAAAAATTGTTTCCAAGCCACATACCCTTGGCGTGCCTTCTTACGTCATTGCCACCATTGCCAACATTCTGAATCCAAATGGAGAACACCATAACGAAGTTTTTCCAATTGATCGGTAATGTCATGCAAAGAGAAGTAGTGTTCCATTTGTGTGACCCATCCCATGGGATATGAGCCATAAAATTTGTTGGCATATACTCTAGGAAGGCATACGTCACATTGAAATTGATGGGACTGAAAATTATGGGAATTGGAAGAAATAACACCTTTGGGCTGCAAAGGTTAGTCAGATGAGTTAAGGTCTCCAGGATTAGGCATTTTCACAAAAAGATCGGCAGTAAAGGATTCAATTTGGTGGTCCATGTGAGCATAAAGGTCCTTCGTTATGTCTTGTTTTAGGTTTTCCATTTTGGATTTGATGGTGGAATGCATGTTAGCATTGATGGTGGTAATATGGCCATTGAGGGTGGTAATATTGGCATTGATTTGTCTCAATTCATTCTGGGTCGAGGTGAAATTAGATGACAAGGTATTGAAGTGGGATTCAAGCTCTTGGTTGTGGGTGTGGGATATGGTGAAAGGAGGGCACAGGAAGGGGGTGAGTGGGTCCACACAGGAAAGGGTTTATGGGTGAATATATCACGATGATCAGGGTGAAAAGGGGAATCCAATGGGGTAGGTCCAAAATAAGAGGGTCAGGACCACAGAAAAAATGGTGGAAAATTGATAGGTATTATTGCAATCAGAATGAAGAGAGGAGGCCAATGGGATAGGTCTCAAATAAGGGTGTGGGAAGGCCCCAAACTCAGTTTTTTTTTACTCCCGCGGAGTTATACTCTGATCTAAATAATACTGCAGTGTCTAAATGCCCAAATTCTTAACCAAACAAAAAGATGTAGTAATTTCGCAACCAGAGTGAAGGAGGCAAGGTTGTGCGACAATAAAGCTTGTATTTTCCTTGTGGTTTCCCTCCCAAGGTTTAGGGTTTTGTCAGGGTTTCTACAGAAAAGGGTTTTCCCTATGTTATATCTCTCTGATATATGTGTGGGGTCGAACATTAGTACTTGACCCAATATCTCAGGGCACCAACTAAGGAGGCTAGACCATACCCTTAGCCGCACTACCCGATTACCCCGGTACTAGAGAGTATCTTCTTGAGTGTTGTCCTTGATGGCACTATAGAAGTCAAGCTACCGATCGGTTTATCTATAGAGGGATTCAGGATATCTAGGTCGATACGTATACAGGTGTTGTATGATTCACTACCACTTGAAGGAGTACCAAAAAGGGATTAGAAGGGTGGCCAACAATGTGCACTTAAAAACCACCACTTTCAGTTCCTGCATGTGTGCTTCCCCAACTGCGGATTTATGCATTGAACAATAGATCATTGTAGCTTTAAGACGCTAGAATACGTCTCTACCCTGAAAAAAATTACCCACAATTATTGTCAAGAAAGGTGATTTGATACCACTTGTTAGATACCAGATCTAGTATAATAGCAGAAAAGAGAATTATTGTAGAAATTAATAGCAGAATAACAACATGAAACATAAATACTGTAGAAATTAACAGTGTGTTATCACATGAAATTTCCTTGGGTCTTTTATCCCTTAGGTTTAAWTTTTTTTACCCTTTAGACTTTAGGTTTKCTTTATTTTCCTTTTTGTGATTTTCTTAGGTTAGTCTAAASAAATAAAGACTTGGGGTTTTGGCTCACTTTTGGCCYACACATAGATTTTAARMCTAGKTTCATTCTATGGTTTATGTCTTTGAMTCACCTTYTGAMTTGACATCAAGCATAATYGACCCCATGATCCTAATGACTTGACACATCACTCCATACTCCTTATCATTTCCATGYTRTCCCTATGTCCRTTAAAGAGGGKTCAAATCAAATTTTGAAAAAGGTGTTGCCAACYCACTAGGAGTTTTYGTAGYRCACCTTTGTCCTATTCTCTTTACCATAATTCCTCATAATCAKTTGAGGTCATGATTTCTCTAGTTTTCAGAACCCTTATCATTAAAAGAGAATCTTGAGATTTTCTCATTTATGATCTTGCTAACTGTTTAAGCATTTGAATTTTTCTCCCAAGCTTGACGCTGTTGAAAGCACTAGTTCATAACAGCTATAGATTGTGCTACAGGATCGAATTTCAAAGCTCAATTGGAGGTTGAGGTGGATGTAGCAGTTCCCTAGCTTGTTACAGATCCTCCATTATTAGTCACAATCTCCAGGTATTATGTGAGTCCTTTCAATTGCATGGAAAATTATTAAGATACCCCTGCCTCGACTTTTGGTAGCACCCAACATTGCAGACTGCATCCTCTCTCATCCATTTTCACCTATAGCTCTTTTTCCACAGACTTTGCAACCATTTTTCAGCTGGATTTCACCTATTCTAAAGGTCAAGTCATTTTTATTTTGAATATTGAATACCTGTTCAATCACTTGGCCCTTGTGTGCACACTGCGCTAAAGAAATTCATTGCTAAAACTATGTTACGAATCCCCTGTTTCATGTGTTGTTTTTTACTTGGATTGGTCAATGTTATCTTTTGTATTCAAAGACCCATAAATTAGCCTCTTCTATTCACTGTATCATCATTCATTCATCTTAATATCTCCTGGAAATGATTGGGAGTAGTCCCTACCCTTCCAAAACTTTGATGACCATGGTGTGGTGACATAAAAATGAGCAGTGCATCTGTGCCTTCCTTAAATAAGAGTTTACTTCTCTCAATTTTAAACAAAAAAGCCATCAAATCAGTCTATTGTTAATTCAAGGTGAGTTGGAGGAAAATCCTTGAGAGAGAGAAACCATTAGCAACTATCATTTCTCATTTGATATTTCCCTATGTTTGTTTCCTTTACCCCTCAATACACCACAACCTTTGATCCATTGTTTATATCCATGGACACACCTCAAAGGAAGAAGTCTCACAAGGGAGGGAGTGTGGTCAGGATTGAACCTTCTGAAATGCACATGTTTAATGTTGAGCCAAGAGCCAATTTTCAGGGAGGTTTTCCAAAGGGTTGGTTGCCTCTATTTTTTCCAAAACATGTAGAGGGGACACCTTGAAGTAGCAAGGCAATTTGCATTACACTTTGATGTCATTAAGACTAAGGTGGGAAACCTTGAGTTTGAAGTATCTCAAGCCTATATTGCAACAACCACTTGGATTCCTAATACTGGTGAGAGGTGGTTTAAATCCATGATCCTCAATGTTGCCTTCTCCAATTACTTCCTCAAACTAGACTATCAAATAGACAATTTGTCTAAGGGAGTGCCTAGAAGCCACCTAGTTGAAGGATTTGATAAAATGTTGAAGATCATCCAGAGATATTTTACATGTGAGGGAAGGTTTAACATGTTATACCAATATCATATAAGACTCTTGCTACATTTCATTGGTAAGGATGCAATGAATATGCATTTTTATCTTTTTAGGAGCATGGCAAAGATGTTTGATAGATTCCAAGCCAAGTTCAAGGTTGTGGATACTAGTGTCTTTCACTCTGGGTTGATCAGGATGTTAGTGATGGAAGAATTGAAGAAGAGGAACATGATTTGGTAACAGTTCATTGTCTTTTCCCTAATGAAGCTAGATATAGACTCTACTCCTCAGTCTAGTATGAAGAGCCATTTTCCATCTAGTAGTGTTTCCCCAGTAGGAATAAGCAGGAAGAGAAAAAGGAAAGCCACTACTCAAGATGAAGAATCCCAAGGAAATTGAAGAAGAAGAGAAGGAGGTTCACCATTCTCCACAAAGATATTCTTCAACTCCTCCTACACCTAAAGAGGAAGTCCCTTCATCCACTAAAGCCACAACCAAGAGGGGAAAGAATTTTAATTTCCCTTCACCTGATACAATAGCTAAGATCAGAATCAGGAAGCCTTTTACTAGATCATCAACACTTAAGGAAGCTGTTGAAGTAGAAGTCTTACCCAAGCCTTCAGTTCCAAGGAAAGAGAAAGATAAGGGTAAAGGCATTGAGAAGCCTGTTGGGGTGATAGAAAGAGCCTCTATTCAATAGAAATATAAGGGTAAAGGAATTGAGAAACCTATTGAGGTGATCAACATCAGCACTCCACCTAGTAATCCCACTTTAAAAATATTGATCCGACAGCTCAGGGAGGCTAGGAAGGAGGTTGCTCATTTGAAAGTAGAAAGTTTGACTGGGAGAATCAAGATGAAGGATCTCATGGATATGTATAATGAAACCCATTATCTGGAAAAAATTTCAGCAAGAAGAGCCATGCCTCTCCTTAGGCAACTAAAGAACCTCTACAGAAAAAAACAAAAGCTTTCAGTCCCAAAACAAAAATCTCAAGGAGGAATTGCAGCATTTTTAAGGATGAATTGGCACAGAGGAACTTAAATGTTCCGGTAGAAGCTGCAATTGAAAGAGATGAACCAATAGTTAAGAAGAGTACACCTGCAGTCAATAGGAATATCCCTACATAAGAAAAATATGTTGCTATGGCAGAGGAAAGTTCTCATGTAACAAGAAGGAGTGCTAGATTGATGAAGTAGTTGGGGGATGATAGATCCATTTTTGTGGGTGGTCTCTTTTTGCAAATGTAAGGTGATCAAAGACAAAATAATTTTTCCACATATACAAGCATCTACAGGCTCCTAGTCCATCAGCTAAGTTTTTTTTTATTTTGAAGGATTGGTCTCATCACACAAAAAAAACACAGACATTATGTAGCGCCATGGCTCTACAAAATTGTCTATATAGTATGTTCTACAAATTGTGCTACCTAAGATGCTACGAAATCTCCTAGTTGTGTCAACAATGGTGCTATCGAATCTGCACAAACATTTGATGGATGGCGCTACCAAATCTACAGAGCTACACATGATTGGCACTACAAAAACTGCAGACATGTTTTAGGAGTGGATCTATGAAATATGGAGAGTTGTTTTGGAGGAGGCGCTATGAAATATGTAGATTTGTTTTTCAAAGGGCGCTATAGAAATTGCTACCAAATGCGCTACTTAATGGCACTACGAACTGGCCCTTGTAGTCAAAGGATTCAGATTCATCACTCCTTCTTGATTGTTGATGATGTGGAGAGAAGCAAGGATCACAGGTGGCAGCATGGAGGAAACATACGACCACTGGAGGACACTTGGAACTGAAAAGGAATGAACCTAAGGAAGGAGACATGTCATTTAATTCTTTTTGGAGTGGTTTCTAACATGGCTCCTAAATTGTAGCATTTTGTTAAAATATGTTAGCACATGTGTTAGAATTTTAGTTGTTTTGAAGAATCCTAGGTTAAGAAGGCCAGATCGCACCTCTATATGTTGCCTTTCCTCTTTTGATTATAAATACATATTCTAAATGATTAGAGAGGTTTGAATGGTTGAGCAGGGCCCCATGATTGTAATATTTTTGACTAACTAGAGTGTTCTCTGGTTATGTATTAGATTTGAGACTTTTTGATTAATAGAAGTCAATTTCTCTTTATATCATATTGTTGCCTCTTATACTGAAGTAGTCATGATTGTATGATCCATATGATATTTTTATGGTTGTGTTATGATAAATGTTTGATTATAATACTTCTATGATGTTCTTCAATGTTCTTTAACTTTAAATTCAAGAAGTTCTTGTGTTTGAGTTTTTCTTCCTTTGGATGCTTGAAGACCTAATGTCAATAGCAGACCTTTAAACCTCCCTAACTAAGTCTTCCTCCTATTAACTTTTACTCCAAATCACTAAATGAAACTAATCAAGACCTCATTTGCTTATGCATGTTAGCCCAGAATTCTGAGTTAAAACATTATTATTCTGAGTCTTGTCCATTTGACCTTTAATCACTCATTTACATTTACACATACTTTGATGGGTAGTGGGCTTATCCTCTTTGCAATCTGAGTGTGACTCTCAATGCTAACATTCTTGGCGTCACTACCACGGAATGAATTGAAGATATTTCCCTGGGATTGAACGACAAAGCATATTGATTCTGAAAGTGCATTAGAAATCAGTACATTGAATATAGCAACATGCACCTAGTGACTCCATTGTTTCAGTTGTGGCTCCCAAAGGCAGACACACAAGGTCTACTCCACATCTACCTCTGGCAACACCTAAAGCTAACCCAGAGAATATTCTCAAAAAAGGAAAGGCTTCTCAAGAAGGATTTCCATCTCCTATACTAGTTACTTCTATTCATTCACATGATTCTACTTTTAAAACTCCAGTAGCCATATCTAACCCTCTTATTTTACCTTCTACTGAAGTTTCTAGAAGTTTAGATTTTGAAAATTTCCCTGTTGAATATTCATATTTTAGCCCCCAAGTCAAAGAAGAAAGTTTTGAAACCCTTGTTTCCCCTGATATTGTAAAGTGGTTCAGACTTGAGAGTCTTTAAGATTTTCCTACTCCTACTCCTATCAAAGTTACTGAGACTAAAATAGAGGAAACCTCCTCTCCCTTGGAACCTTTTTCATTTTCCCCAAAGGCTCAAACTCTTCCTATGAAATATGAAACCTCTCCATCCTCATCCAAGTACCCTCTTTGCCCTCAAACCCAAACTGTAGTTGCAGCTGTCAAAAATCCATCTCCTCCTTGTTCTCCTACAGTTTACAACCCAATGGCAGGTGCTAATCCTCCTAGAAATAAGATGGATTCCATAGAGGCTGTTAGGTATGCTCATCTTATATTACCTCAACCTATGAATTCTCTCCCAATTGGATACTACCTTTATTACATGCCCAAGTTTACTGGGGAGGAAGACACAACTACAGAAGAGCACCTTGCAGCCTTTTATAGTTAAGCAGATAATCTTAACATTGAAAATGAAGATGTATGGATGAGAGTATTTGTACAAAGCCTTGATGGTGAGGCTAGAAAATGGTTTAGGGGTTTGACTCCTGGATCTATTGTTGGGATTGAAGCTTTGAATGATGCCTTCTTGAGGCATTGGGGGGATAAAAAGGATTTCCTTTATTATATTACAGATTTTGGATCACTTAAGAGGAAAGAACGAGAATCTGTCTTTGACTTCTCCAAGAGATTCAATAAAATTTACAACAAGATTCCCACTGAAATCAATCCTACAAAAACCTCTTCCAAGATTACCCATTCCAGTGATTTTGACCCTGAGTTTTGTCTCCTATTGAGAGAAACAAGATCTACCTCTTTAGCCCATATGCAAGATGAAGCCTTAGTAGTAGAATCCAATATATTGGCAGCTGAAAAAATTAGGGGAAAGTCTGATAGAGATAGAAGGAAAGGTAGGGCTAAAGCTTCAACCTCTAAATCCCCTGTTGTCCACCCTCAGGTTGATGAACTTAAAAAATTGGTAAAATCACTTTTTGATGAAATGGAGAAGTTGAAACTTCAAGGAAAATAAAACTATAGAAACACATAGAATGCTTACAATAGAGGTAATTTCATAAGACCAAATAATTCCCCTCGGGTCCTCCAAAGAGATCCAAGAAATAGGGATAGGGATGATCAAAAAATTCAAAACGCTCTCCAAAACAACCTTGTTGTTCATGAAAAAGGAGAGGATGAAGAAACTGATCCTGAAATCCATTGTCTTGGTGACACCTCTTCTTCCCCTCATTTGACCCAATCTACATATGAGGATTCTCTCATGGATAGTCAATTAAATGAATTGAGTAAAGGAGAGAAAACAAATGAAAATCCTAATAGATACAACCTAAGGTCTAAAATGAAAGAGGGAAAGAATGACACTTCTGATCAGCCCACTAAAAAAGAAAATTTTAATAAGGTTAGGACAACTAGCAGCAAAGGAAAATATGTGCAAATCCCTCAAAAATTAGTTAAGATCCCTGCCCCAGAATTTAAATTTTTTTTTAAATCCCCATCCTCCTTTAGCTTTGAAAATGAAATCCAAAAGATCAAAATCCTTGTACCTTTTTTGGAGCTAATTGAGAATGAGGAATTTAAAATATACCTTTCTAAAATGTTGCATCCTGATCTTTATTCTAATTCCACAGATTCAGTTAACCTTCAAGATGAAAAGCCAGTTGTTATCTCGGGACCTTTGGTAGAAGATAGAGATGATTCATCCCCTCCTTTCTATACATCATTGAACATTCATGATAAAGTGTTGCACAACTGCTTGATGGAATCAGGTGCATATCACAATCTCATGCCTAAAACAGTCGTGGATGAGCTTGGGTTGGAAATTACAAAAACCTACCATGACTTATACTCTTTTGACTCTAGGAAAGTGAAGTGTATTGGGGTTATCAAAGATCTGGTTGTGACCTTGTTTCAGTTGCCCATGAAAAGTGTGGTCATGGATATTGTGGTGGTTGATGTCCCCCCTAAGTTTGGCATGCTCTTGTCAAGATCTTGGATAAAAAGAATAGGGTGAACCTTGTATATGGACATTACATATGCCACCATTCCTGTGTTTGGGGGAGAACATAAAAGGCTTTACATGGAGACTCAATTAGCTTACATCATTAGTGATGAAGCAAATCCCACCAACCATCCTATTTTTTCACTTGATACTGATTTAGGATCCAATATATTGCAGCTCACTGATGCTCCTCAACCTCCTATTGAAATTAGAAAACAGTCCATTACCTCTTGTGAAGACTCTCTTTCTAATACCTCTGTTTGGAAGATGTTTTTTGATGGGGCTTCTTCTAAAGAAGGTGATGGTGTTGGGGTAGTCTTTATTTCCCCTACTCAAGAGATCATTTCTTTATCCTACAAACTTGAATTTGAAACTAAAAACAATGTGGCAGAATATGAGGATCTTGTTTTGGGTTTGAGGACTACTAAAGACATGAGGATTGAAGAGCTAGAAGTGTTTGGAAATGTTGAATTAATTGTCCATAAAATCAAAAATTTGTATCAAGCTAAACACCCTAGGTTAAGGACTTACAAAAATGAATTTTGGGATCTTTTTGATAGTTTCTTCCTAGCTTTTAATATCTGATTTGTTCAAAGAGAGGAGAACACTATGGCAGATTCCTTGGATGTTTCAGCAAGTAATTTTAGAGTTCCTTTACTGATCTGAAAACGGATCCAGAAGCCTGATAGGGCTTAAAAAATGCTCAAAAATGAAAGTGCTCGAAATGCGACGAAACCTGTGCCATTGCGTCCGTCTCGTCTTCCTGATTCCGATGGTATATTTACTTCGTCAAACGGAGTCCGTATGGAGAAGATATCGCGTTCTGTCCAAAAAGGCAAACAGGCAAAAAGGCAGGATGACTGTACAGTCTGTACAGTCCACGTGGCACGTCCGTACAGCTGACGTGGCATGTTCGTACGGTGACGTGGCGGTACCAAAATATGACACGTGGCAACATCGAATGATGACACGTGGCAGCACCGGAAGGTGACACGTGGCAGGCGGATTTGGCCGTTTGGAGGTACGGTTGGACCAGTAAAAAGGTGACACGTGTCACCACTCACAGGGTGACACGTGGCAGGATGACGTCACCTAGTGACATGGCACGCTGACGGGGCAGACACGCGGCAGATGACTGGGTAGTACGGCAATGACACGTGGCGGTACGACAATTGTCGTGGCAGTTTACTTGGTGGCACACGTGGGCCAATCACAGGCCGACACGTGGCACGATTTGGTTGGTTTTTAAGGGTGCCACGTGGCCCACTCACGGGCTGCCACATGGCACCCCATCATTAGCTGTTGGTTTTGGTTTATTAAAAATTGGTTTGGATCAGTCGGGGGTCGAACCCGCGACCTCCCAGGCGGTGAACGGCTTTGCAAGTCGGGCTAACCGGTAGTCCGGCCGGTGGTTCTTGTCAACATAACCACATAAAATGTATTTGTTTTTGGCTAACCATATGGCCGGCGGAAAAAAGGGCCGGGGCCTAGCCCCGACCCTCGATGCAAACGACAACACATGTAATCGTAAACCCTAAGACCCAGAGCTACACCAACCGACGGGCGCGGGGTTGTTAGCCGATTGGCCCGGGTCACATGCACATGCCACAGGACCCGGGGCTAATGCCACTGTTGCGTGCGCCCATATAACGAATAGCCCGTGATTCCGGGCGTTAATCCACAGGACCAGGGCGGGAGCCAACATGCAGGGGCCAGCGCGTAGAGTGCGTGGCCACATGCCACAACATACGACCGAACAAAGGGGGCTGCACCGAGAATTGGGCGCTTAAGGCCCGAATTTAATCAAAAACTTTATAATAGTGGGTTTTTAAACAAGAATTAGTTTTTTTTGTTTATTATTATGCCATTATTAGCTGATTTTCTCCATTTTTGGGGGATATTGGGCATTTTTGGAGGCCAGATTCTTGGAGGAAGTTGGGGATGTGAAACCAACTCCTTTGCTATATAAACCAGGCTTGTTTGAGGCCAAGGGACAGTCATTCAAAGCAGATTTATGCTGTTGGAAAGCCAAGCCAAAGTCAGTTTGTTGCAGGGAAGCCTTTGAGGTGGAAACGCTGTCAGATCATTTCTGGGAGCTTGGAGCATCAGTTTTGCATGTCGTTTCTTTCATTGGGTTCTTGAGATCTGGGAGAACAAGACCAGATCAGTCTTGTAGCCTTTTGGTATTGCTGAGATGTAATTTTGAGCACTTGAGCAGAAATAAAGAAGCCTCCCCCACAAGGAAAAAGGCCCGGAGACGTAGGCAA
>JZKD02S2354433.1:12491-31897 GCA_000966675.3 Picea glauca | reverse complement strand
CATTTTTGGAGGCCAGATTCTTGGAGGAAGTTGGGGATGTGAAACCAACTCCTTTGCTATATAAACCAGGCCTGTTTGAGGCCAAGGGACAGTCATTCAGAGCAGAGTTATGCTGTTGGAAAGCCAAGCCAAAGTCAGTTTGTTGCAGGGAAGCCTTTGAGGTGGAAACGTTGTCGGATCGTTTCTGGGAGCTTGGAGCATCAGTTTTGCATGTCGTTTCTTTCATTGGGTTCTTGAGATCTGGGAGAACAAGACCAGATCAGTCTTGTAGCCTTTTGGTATTTCTGAGATGTAATTTTGAGCACTTGAGCAGAAATAAAGAAGCCTCCCCCACAAGGAAAAAGGCTCGGAGACGTAGGCAAACATTGTGCCGAAATCCGTTATCAACCTGCGTTCTTATGGTTTGCTGTTCATTATTGTTTTCAGATCTGCATATGTGTATTTGACTGATATAATCCTCTTATTTTCCTCATTCTTTCATTAAATTCTCAAATGGTTAAATTATTCATGCAAGTTTGAAACTCAACCATAATCATTAAAAGATCCTGCCCGGATTAATTTGGGATCTTTTTGATAGTTTCTTCCTAGCTTTTAATATCTGATTTGTTCAAAGAGAGGAGAACACTATGGCAGATTCCTTGGATGTTTCAGCAAGTAATTTTAGAGTTCCTTTACCCCCTAAACTCAAATATGATGTGGAAGTGAAGTATAGACCCTCTATACCCGACAATGTCAAACATTGAAAGGTTTTTGAGGATGATCTTGAGATAAAAAAATTTCTTAAGACCGTGGATGAGTTTTCTGCCTCACTTATTGATCAATATCATGACACTGAAAAAATCCCTCATGATGATGCTTTTATGAATAAAATTGTTGACCATCATATTGTTCAGTTACTTAGTAACCATATTCCAAAAGGACTAGTTCCTTTGAAGAGATTGTTTGATAGAAATGATGTTGTTGTGAAGGTTAAAGGTTCAACTAAAAAAGATGATGTGATTGAATGAAATCTGGGCACAGAGGAATATCCAAAGTATGTTAAGTTGTCTAGTAACTTGTCAAAAGAGCAGAGAGTTGAATATGTTAAGCTCTTAAAATATTTTTATGATGTGTTTTCTTGGAAATATGAATATTTGAGAACATATGACACAAGAATCATTGAACATAAGATACTTGTGAAAGAGGAGACCAAGACATTTAGGAAGAAACTCAGACAGATAAATCCCATGTTGTTTCCTATAATGGAAAAGGAAGTAAAAAATATTTTGGATGCCAAGATTATCATTCCTTTGAGATATTCTAAATGGGTGGCTAACTTGGTCTTAGTGAGAAAGAAGAATGGGGAAATCAGACTTTGTGTCGATTTCATAAATTTGAATAGAAGCTCCAAGAAAGATAATTACCCCTTACCAAAGATGGAACACATATTGCAGAGGCTAATAGGTTCATCTAGGATGTCTATGATTGATGGATTTTCTGGCTACAATTATATCATTGTCTTGCCTGAAGATAGAGAGAAGACAACCTTCACTACTCCTTGGGGCACATTCATGTATGCCAAAATGCCCTTCGGATTGATGAATGCAGGAGCGACCTTTCAGCGAGCCATGGAAATTGCCTTTATTGGGGAGAAGGAAAAATTTGCAGTCATCTATTTAGATTACATCAAAATGTTCTCACAATCTAATAAAGAACATTATCATCATTTGAAAAAGGTTTTCTTGAAATGCAGAAAGTTTGGTCTCTCTCTCAATCCTAAAAATTATTTCTTTGCTATGAAGGACGGGAAGTTGTTGGGGCACATTGTATCAGCTGAAGGGATAAGAATTGATTCAAGAAGAGTAGAATCCATCTAGACCTTGTTTCTCCCTAGATCCAAGAAATAATTTAAGTCTTTCTTAGGGAAAATCATTTTTTTAAGAATGTTCATTTCAAATTTTGTTGAATTGGTAAAGTGCATTACAGCCATGCTTAGGAAAGGAAATGAGGTCAAATGGACTACTGAGTCTCAAAATTATTTTGATCAAATCAAAAAGGCTTTGACTGAAGCACCTGTGCTCATCAGCCATGACTACTCCAAGGATTTTCCAATATTTTCTTTTGCTTCATTTGACACAACAGATGTTGTTTTATTGCAGAAAAATGCAGAAGGGTTAGAGCAACCTATTTCCTTTTTTAGCAGGGCAATGAGGGATGCAGAAATTAAATATGATATCATGGAAAAGCAGGCTTATGATTTGGTGAAATCCCTCAAGGCTTTCAGAGTATATGTTATGCATACAAAATTTGTTTCATTTGTCCCTCCAGCCTCAGTGAAAGAGATACTTATATAGCCTGACATAGATGGGAGGAGAAGTAAATGGATTGCCAAAATTCTAGAATTTTACCTTGAAATAAATCCCACTAAATTGGTTAAAGGCCAAGGTTTAGCTAGCTTGTTGTTTGAATCAAATTGCAAAGCTTTGGGGATTAATTTCATAAACATTAACTCAGAAAATCAGCAAGTTGAGTTGTCTAATAAAGATTCTCATGTCGGCCCAAAGTTGGTAGAATGCACTTGGTATAAGGACATCATATATTCTCTCCAGAAGTTGCAGCCTCTTGATGGTTTGGAAAGGAACAAGGTAAGATCTTTGAAGCTTAAATCAATCAAAAACTATCTTATTGACCAAGTTTTGCATTGGAAATATCCTCTAGGAGTGATTTTGAGATGCCTTGATCCACATGAGACCCAAAAGGTTATGATTGATTTTCATGATAGTTTATGTGGGTGCCATCACTTCTAGAGAACCACAGCCTATAAAATCTTCAAAACTGGGTATTTTTTTCCTAGCCTTTTAACTGATGTTTGGGCAAATATTAGAGCTTGTGTCAAGTGCCAAAAATTTTCGAAAGCAACAGCTCAAACCTTTTCCATTGAAGCCTATGGTGGCTTCAGGACCTTTTCAGCAGTGGGGACTAAACTTCATTGAGGAAATCCATCTAGCTTCAAGTGGTCAAAATAGGTGTATTTTGACTGCCATTGATTACTTCACCAAGTGGATAGAAGCCATTCCTAGAAGGAATGCCTCCCACAAGGTAATCATTAGTTTTGTTGAGGATATCATTTCAAGATTTGGTTGTCCGAGCAAAATTATTACTGATAATGTTGCATCTTTCAAGGATGAAGATTTGATCAAGTTTTGTGAATACTATGGGATTACATTGGTTCATTCTACTCCTTATTATCCCCAAGGAAATGGATTGGAAGAATCCTCTAACAAGATCTTTATAAATATCATCAAGAGATTGTTAGAAGACAACAAGAAAGCATGGGACTCGAAGTTGAAATTTTCTTTGTGGGTTGATAGAGTTACAACAAAGAGATCAC
Organism: Picea glauca; assembly: GCA_000966675.3. Taxonomy (NCBI): domain Eukaryota; kingdom Viridiplantae; phylum Streptophyta; class Pinopsida; order Pinales; family Pinaceae; genus Picea; species Picea glauca. Next base: position 28,527 of record JZKD02S2354433.1, on the reverse strand, counting down.
TTGGTGTCTCTCCTTTTCATCTTGTGTATGGGGTTGAGGCTATCTTTCCTACTCATATTGCCTTTCCCGTGGAAAAATTCTTCCATGACTACCAAGGAGAACCTAGTGATATGGTCAGAAGGATACAATAGCTAGTAGAAGTGAAACAGACAAGGGAACAACTATTGGACAAAGCACAGGACCATCAACAGAAGATCAAGCAAGCCTTTGGCAAGAAAGTAAGAAAAGAATATTTCTAGTTGGGAGATCTAGTGCTCAAGTGGGATGCACCCAAGAAAGAAAAAGGAAAACATGGTAAATTTGAAGCCTTGTGGATTGGTCCCTTCAATATTTCTGAGGTATTTTCAAATAACACTTATAAGTTGCAGAATTTGGAGGATTCCGAAATTTTTGGTGGCCTTGTCAATGGGAACTTTCTGAAAAAGTATTTTTCTTAAGACATGAGTGACTTTCCATTCATTGTAAATATCATTTTTGTTTTATTTCTGATTGAATAAGTGACCCCATAGCCCTAGGATAAGGCACTGAAACTGCTTGTTCTTGGCAGCTTATAGGGACCATGCCATTCCCTGTGGAGCCAATGTTATCACATGAATTTTCCTTGGGTCTTTTATCCCTTAGGTTTTTTTTTTTTATCCTTTAGACTTTAGGTTTGATTTATTTTCCTTTTTTTTATTTTCTTAGGTTAGTCTAAACAAATAAATACTTGGGGTTTTGGCTCACTTTTGGCCTACACATATATTTTAAGCCTAGGTTCATTCTATGGTTTATGTCTTTGACTCACCTTCTGACTTGACATCAAACATAATCAACCTCATGATCCTAATGACTTGACAAATCACTCCATACACTCGTACTCCTTATCCTTTCCATGATGTCCCTATGTCCATTACAAGGGGGTCAAATCAAATTTTGAAAAAGGCGTCGCCAACTCACTAGGAGTTTCCATGGCGCACCTTTGTACTATGCTCTTTACCATAATTCGTCATAATCAGCTGAGGTCATGATTTCTCTAGTTTTCAGTGCCCTTGTTGTTAAAAGAGAATATTGAGATTTTGTCATTTATGAGCTTGATAACTATTTAAGCATTTGAATTTTTCTCCCAAGCTCGGCATTGTTGAAAGCACTAGTTCAGACCAACTATAGATTACACTACAGGATCGACTATCAAATCTCAATTGGAAGTTGAGGCGGATGTAGCATTTCCCTAGCTTGTTACATATCCTCCATTATCAATCACAATCTCCAGGTATTCCATGATTCCTTTCAATTACATGGAAAAGTCTTAAGATACCCCTGCCTTGACTTTTGGTAGCGCCCAATGCTACAGACTACATCTTCTCTCATCCATTTGCACCTGTAGCTCTTTTTCCACAGACTTTGTAGCCATTTGTCACCTAGATTTCACCTATTCTAGAGGTCAAGTCATTTTTCTTCTAAATATTGAATACCCGTTCAATCACTTGGCCCTTGTGTGCACACTGCGCTACAAAAATTCATTGCTAAAACTACGCTACAGATCCCCTATTTCATGTGTTGTGTTTTACTTGTATTGGTCATTGTTATCTTTTGTATTCAAAGACCCATGCATTAGACTCTTCTCTTCATTGTATCATCATTCATTCATCTTAATATTTGCTGGCAGTGATTGGAAGAAGTCCCTACCCTTCCAAAACTTTGATGACCATGGTGTGGTGACATAAAACTAAGCAGTGCATCCCTGCCTCCCTTAACTCAGAGTTTTTTTCTCTCAATTTTAAAGAAAAATTCCATCAAATTAGTCTATTGTTAATTCAAGGTGAGTTGGACAAAAATCCTTGAAAGAGAGCAACCATTAGCCACTGTCATTTATCATTTGATATTTGCCTCTATTTGTTTTCTTTACACCTCACTACACCACAAACTTTGATCCCATGTTTATATCCATGGAGACACCTCAAAGGAAGAAGTGTCACAAGGGAGGGAGTGTGGTCGGGACTGAACCTTCTGACATGAACCTATTTGATGTTGAGTCAATGGTCAGGGAGGTTTTCCAAAGGGTTAGTTGCCTCTCTTTTGGCCAAAACATGCAGAGGGGACACCCTGAAGTAGCAAGGCAGTTTTCATTACACTTTGATGGCATTAAGAATAAGGTGGGAAACCTTGAGTTTGAGGTATATGAAGCCTCTATTGCAACAACCATTGGGATTCCTAATAATGGTGAGAGGTGGTTTAAATCCATGATCCTCAGTTCTTCCTTCTCCAAGGACTTCCTCAAACCAAACTATCAGACAAACAATTTGTCTAAGAGAGTGCCTAGAAGCCAGCTAGTTGAAGGCTTTGATAAAATGTTCAAGATCATCCAGAGATATTTTACATGTGAGGGAAGGTTTAACATGTTATACCAATATCATATAAGACTCTTTCTACATTTAATTGGTAAGGATGCAATGAATATCCCTTTTTATATTTTCGGGAGCATGGGAAAGATGTCTGATAGAGTCCAAGCTAAGTCCAAGGCTGTGGATACTAGTGTATTTCACTATGGGTTGATTAGGATGTTGGTGCTGGAAGAATTGAAGAAAAGGAACATGCTTTGAGAACAGTTCATTGTCTCTGCCCAAATGCATCTATATATAGCCTCTACTCCTCAGTCTAGGATGTAGATCCCTTTTCCATATAGTAGTGTTTCCCCAGCAGGAACAAGCAGGAAGAGAGAAATCAAAGCCACTATTCAATACGAAGAAGCCATCAAGGAAATTGAAGAAGAAGAGAGGGAGATTCATCCTTCTCCACAGAGAGATTTTTCACCTCCTCTTGCACCTGAATTGGAGGAAGTCCCTTCATCCACCAAATCCATAGCCAAGAGGGGAAGGAAATTACATTTCCCTTCACCTGCTCCAGCAGCTCAACTCAGGGAGGCTAGGAAGGAGGTTTCTCATTTGAAAGAAAAAAGTTTGACTGAGAGAATCAATATGAAGGAGCTCATGGATATGTATAGTGAAACCCTTTATCTAGCAAAGCTTTCAGTCCCGAAACAAAAAGATCAAGGAGGAATTGCAACATTTTAAGGACGAACTGGAACAAAGGAAATTAAATGTTCTGGTAGAAGCTGCAATTGAAAAATATGAACCAACATTTAAGAAGAGTACACCTGCAATCAAAAGGAATATCCTGCAAAGGAAAAATATGTTGTTATGACAAAGGGAATTTCTCCTGTAACAAGGAGGAGTGATAGATTGATGAAGTAGTTGGGGGATGACAGATCCATTTTTGTGGGTGGTCTCTTTTTGCAAATGTAAGGTGATCAAGGACAGTATAATTTTTCCACCTATACAGAAATCTACAGGCTCTTAGTCCATCAACTAATTTTTTTGTTCTTTTGAAGGATTGGTCTCATCACATAGAAAAAACACAAACATTTTGTAGTGCCATGGCACTACGGAATTGTCTATATCGTATGTTATACAAATTGTGCTACCTAAGATGCTACGAAATATCCTAGTTGTATCAACAATGGTGCTACTGAATCTGCAGAAACATTTGATGGATGGTGCTACCAAATCTGCAGAGCTACACAGGATTGGCGCTATGGAAACTGTAGACTTGTTTTAGGAGTGGGGCTACAAAATATGCAGAGCTACACAGGATTGGCACTATGGAAACTGCAGACCTATTTTAGGAGTGGCGCTACAAAATCTGCAGATTTTTTTTGGAGGAAGCACTACGAAATCTGCAGATTTGTTTTGCAAAGGGCGCTAGAGAAATCACAACCAAATGCGCTAATAAATGGCGCTACGAACTGGCCCTTACAGTTAAAGGATTCAGATTCATGACTCCTTCTTGATTGTTGAGGATGCGGAGAGAAGAAAGGATCACAAGTGGTAGCATGGAGGCAGCATATGACCACTGTAGGACACTTGGCACTGAAAAGGAATGCGCCTAAGAAAGGAGATATGTCCTTTAATTCTTGTTGGAGTGGTTTCCAACATGGGTCCTAAATTGTAGCAATTTGTTAAAATTTGTTAGCACAAGTGTTATAATTTTAGTTGTTTTGAAGAATACTAGGTTGAGAAGGCCAGCTTGCACCTATAGTTGTTGTCTTTCCTCTTTTAATTATAAATACATATTCTAAATGATTAGAGAGGTTTGAATGGTTGAGCAGGGCTCTCTGATTGTAATATTTTTGACTAAGTAGACTGTTCTTTGGTTATGTATTAGATTTGAGACTTTTTGATTAATAGAAGTCGGTTTCTCTTTATATCATCATGTTGCCTCTTATACTAAAGTATTCATGATTGGATGATACCTATGAGATTTGTATGGTTTTGTTATGATGAATGTTTGATTATAAAAATGTTGTGATGTTCTTCAATGTTCTTTAACTTTAAATTCAAGAAGTTCTTGTGTTTGAGTTTTTCTTCTTTTGGCTGCTTGAAGACCTGATGTCGATAGCATACCTTTACAACTCCCTCACTAAGTCTTCCTCCTATTCACTTTTACTCCAAATCACTAACTGAAACTAATCAAGACCTTATTTGCTTATGCATGCTAGCCCAGATTTATGTGTTAAAACATTATTATTCTAAGTCTTGTCCATTTTACCTTTAATCACGCATTTACATTTACACATACTTTGATGGGTATTGGGCTTATCCTCTTTGCAATCTGAAGGTGATTCTTAGTTCTAACACAACAGAACAACAAATTATATGGAATCACAACACCAAAATAACACCTTTATTGATAGGAAGCATTGTTCACTTGTGTCTTCAAGGGGGAAACCTCTAGCAGAGAAGAGCTTTATTACAATAATTCTCAAGACAGAAATTCTCATATGCTCGACTCCTATTTATACTAAATATATCTACCAAAAGAACAATCTAGAGGAAGATCTTTCTAGAAGTGAAAGCTTCTATTAAGTCTTCTTACAATTGACTTATTCTTCCTTATAACTAGGCCTTATAAATATCAACCTTTATTACATGGAAAATATATTATTCTACCTACTTGAGGGGTTAGGGAGGTTAGGTCCCTAACAACCTATTCCATTATTATGACCACATTACATTCATTATACCCTTGGGTACTTCCCTAGGTACATTACAACTCATGTGGATGAATATCTTAAACAATCTTACATGATTATGCAATGCAACTCATGAAGTTAGTTTCCAAACCATACCATCTATCACTACACATACTCATTGATTGAATTTCTCAAGAACTACTTATATTCTTGGGTGTCGACACATGTAATAGGGGTTAATGATGCCTCCATCATACCTAAACTTGAAAAATTGTATGAATTCTATGAGTTATTGTGAAGTTAGAAGATGATACTTAATGTTCTCTACCTAATGGCATTTACATTTGATATGAATCACTTCTTATGTTGCATTGGATTTGTGTACACACCTAGGGATCGATGACTTATGCAGGTCCCTTGAGCTTTGCTTTGGATGTTGTACTTTACATGGATTGTTGATATGGATTGCATAGAGCATTGCGATTCTTGGAGGATTTTGTAGAGGTCGTTGCACACCTTGAGGATATTTTAGCACATATTTTTAGGGTAGCCAACTTCGGGAGTAGTTATATTCTGAAAAAAATCCCTTTATTCTACTAGATCAATGCCATTAGATGAAGAATAGCTACAAGATTTCCAAAATGTGATCATAATAGTAATTCGGGAAAAAAATTGACACATTTATGGTGCCTTTAAAAAATTCGCAAGAAGATCATCACCAAAATTTTGACCATTTGTGGGACACCTTTGGAGGAGGTTGTTCCACATGTTGAGGAATATGACTTGGAACTTAAGGAGAGTTTACTTGATTTGGGGAGCATCTTTGGGGTCTTTTTACTCATTCACTCATGTATCATGAATATTGTTGTATAGGTGGCATAACCACCTCATAGTTTGTGCAGTTTTGATCATATCTCTACGGTTTGCAAAGAGATAATGATATCATATATTTTATTAGGTTAAAGTCTAGGAGAATATTGTTATTATTATATCGAGAAGCTTGTTAGATCTCTTCATATAAATAATAGAAGCACCTCTCATTTGTAACTCATTGTTATAACTTGTGGAGAACACTACTTATCTACTATTATGAATATATTTTCGCTATGGATGGATAAATAGAGCGTGTTCTTGAGGACAAGGTCTTATGGATGATTTTCAATTTCATGGATATTCTTAGATCTAGGGTTTTGTGGATGAATCAATTTCTTGACAAAGTGATATCTCTTAATATTTATGGATTTTGTTTATGAATGATTGTAGGTGCAATTGCACTTCTTTAGTGTTGGTGGTGCACTCTCTTTCTATTTTCTTTAATAAGTCCCTTATTTAAACCCTTTGAAACATTACTTATGAAGTATATTCCCCTAGAATTATCTTGAAGTTGATAAGGCCCTAGGTGGATTTATTAGGGTTTGTAGTGGACAACCCTAATTATCACCCAAGTTTCACTTGCACTTTCTCAAGAGAGGCCTTAGTTGACAAATGCCCCCCAAAAATTAGTAAGAACTAGCCTCTTTCATATCTAGTCAATTTTAAACTCAAAATTCCAAATTTTACTTTTTTTTAGGGTAAACCTAGGGTTTTAATAACTTATATTTAATTTTCATCCATCAAAACCCTAGACGTCTAGCATTTTCCCATACAATTTTGACCTAAAAATAATTTCATTGTAAAACTACCCTAGCTAATTTGTAATGATATCCTTTTCAAGTTGGACATCTTGGTCTTTTTGGGTTGCTACATGCTCTTAAATTTTTAAAATTAACAAGCTACTTGAAACCCTAGTTTTATTCCTTGTTTTAGTCGTAAACTTCACATGTTTATAATTTGTTTGAGGGGCTGCAGTATATTGTTGTTATAACTTGTTTACTACTATAATTTCTTATATTTTATGTGAGTTTTATGACAACCTTTAGTAATTTTTAGATTTGGACTATTTTGGCATAATTATTCATTAGATAATCACTTAGTAAGCCCTCTAAAACAACATGAGAAAATATTAAATATTAAATATACTTTTAGTAACCACCTAATATGTAACTCATATATTATAATCCATTGGTGGTAATCTGGGTAGTAACATAGGTGACCTTATACTTAACCTAGTCTTGCCTTAGGAACCCTAGGTGCTACTAGGGAAGCCTTCCAGCTTGTGTTGGACTTGTTCTTCACTAAAACAATGGAAGTAGTCGTCTATGTGACAATGGCAACACTTCCATGTTCCACTCATCTTTGTACCTTGTGAAGGATTTGCACTAAGGTGCAAGACTATGTGATAACATCACCTACAGAGGTGTTTCTGCATGAAAAATAAACTAGAGCACATGAAATCTTGAGTCTCCTATGTAGTGTCTACACATGAAGTTAAAGGCTTATGATAATACTTATGTAAACAGGTTAAACCATAGTTATAACTAGCTCAAGCTAGTAGAATGATAAGTTCCCTACTCACAGTCCTTTGTAAGCTCAAAACCTTACTCAAATCCACTGCCTATAATTCCTTTCCACACACTTGACCCTCTATCTATATTGAAGCCTTATTGTTAGCTATCGATTTTGGGAAATGTATTGGTAAAACTTGCACATCTATATTTATTAATGTATTTAACACAAAAAAAATTACAAATGAGGGCCATGTTGGCTACAAATGTCTTCCCTCATACATTATATAACTGTAACCCAGTCTTGTCTATGTTAGTTGCCTTGACATTTATGTCTAAGAATCTGGTTAGAAGACATTGAAATATGCAACATAATGAGACATGGAAGTCCCACTCAATGGAAATCAAGCTTTAGACTCACGTCGAGGTGAAAACCCTTCCTTCATTCATTGTTTAGTATAGTCATAGGGCTCATTGCATGCCTATCAAGCCAGAAATCCTTAGTACTTGTGAATGTCTTGTGTGGTGGTATTGCTAATTTAATCTCCCATTTAATACCTACATAGCAAGTGGCTTCCATTGTACCAAAAAATAACAACTACTAACCACTATTGTAAGTTAGCCAGGTGGCATTAAAAACCTGCAGGGTTACCATATTCATGCAAATGCATTAGGAGTGTTATTCTATCTTGATATCCACTACTTGATTTGATTGGTTGTCTTTAATAAAAAAATATCCCAAATATCAATGGACCTATAAATGATAATGGAATTAAAGTTGATGGTTATGTATCTGTATTGGCTTGTTGTTTTGTTGCTAGCTTAAATATTTCCTAAGTGATTGGTGTTGCTTTCATATACACCTTTCCTTTGCCTCCATTGATTGATTACAAGTGACCCATAATCTTAATTAGATTACCCATCTATTAATCCATCAAAGGAATTATTAATATAGGCAGAAGTAGTGAGAGGTGTAGGTTAGACATTATGAATAGTTTAAACACCTTCATTGAACAACATAATGTAGGTCTCCTTGGATTTCTCCACGTAATTGTCTTGGTCTTGAGTTAAGAAGAAATTCCAAATAAAGTTTGGGACCATATATCTATACCATTCCCTAGAAACGAGGAATTTGAAAGCTATGGGGTATGTAATTGAGTTTAATCAACAATGGTTAGAGATAACATATAATGAGCATAGATAGGTCAAGGGATAAGGAGTAGTTGGTCAACTATAGATGCACTTTATTTGGGGTAGACTCTTACATATTTGTTTCATTTAAATCACAAACGCAAGGGCCACTCCTACTTGATATGGAATGTTGCTTACATATTCATGTGTTATATCTTTTTAGCTAGCTATATTACATTTAATTGAGAATGTTATCTCCCTTATGCCCACCCCGTCTAATGGTTGGTACTACCCAATTTTGGGAGTATTTGGTTGAGATATAATCCATTTTATAAGTCAATATGATACATAAGTATAGTTTGGTTGGAGTCTATTATTCTCAACATTCTCATTATATTCTATAAATTGATCCAAAGCAATTTTGGCCATTCTTGCTTCCTTGCACACAACTTGCAATATCATTANTAAGGAGTAGTTGGTCAACTATAGATGCACTTTATTTGGGGTAGACTCTTACATATTTGTTTCATTTAAATCACAAGCGCAAGGGCCATTCCTACTTGATATGGAATGGTGCTTATGCATTCATGTGTTATATCTTTTTAGCTAGCTATATTACACTGAATTGAAAATATTATCTCTTGTATGCCCACTCCGTATAATGGTTGGTACTACCCAATTTTGGAAGTGTTTGGCTGAGATAGATAATCCATTTTATAATTCAATATGATACGTAAGTATAGCTTGGTTGGAGTCTATTATTCTCAACATTCTCATTATATTCTATAAATTGATCCAAAGCAATTTTGGCCATTCTTGCTTCCTTGCACACAACTTGCAATATCATTACAACTTTAAGATATCACTTCACACTAGCATATGGAAGTTTTACCTCCAAGCTCAATCATTCATTATTCAAGAGTGCAATGTTCATAATACTAAGGAGCAAAGAAATACGTCGTATGTTAATGTGGATCTATTATTCTTTCTAAAATGTGCATATCAGGTGAGAGGTAGCAAAGGGGAATCATAGAGACAATCACAACTCCATGATCTAAGATTTATAATCAGTGGACCAATATTATTAACAAGAAGAAGCACCAATAAAAGTGGGAGAAGAAGACTCTGTGGAAGCAACGTTATTAGTCGAATTCACCAATTAATCTAGCAACAAAGTATCCACAAATAAATCAAGCCCTTTAGGAAAAATAAGTAGCTTAAAGTGAGTTCTTTAGGAAAAATAAATAGTTGTAGTAGATATTTCATGCACAAATCTAGAGGTTCACTTTGTTGATTGATCATAGCTAGCATCCTTACTATCTAGAGTGCAATAAAATATTTTTCATAGCACAACTCAGTCTTTTAACCTATATATTATAATTATCAAATCAATATCCATCATTTTACAAACAATAAACAAGTAGTCTGAGAGTGAAAATAAATATACAACAGATGCAAACACAAACACAATTACTAGTACCACTACATGTTATGCTAAGATGATCTGTATATCGACACATGAAACAAATCTTTGGAACTCTACTTCAATTTTTCTCTTTGTGTCATCAATGACTTGGAGTCTTCTTAATCCAATATTTGGAAGTACACTTCTCTCATTGATGGGTCATTGAAAACTGATGAAGGTATTTAATAGGTGATAACCTATAATTAATATTGCATCTCCCTTCCCAATTTAGTTTTTGATTTCTTGGATTGATGAATACATGATGATTTACCAGGAATTCTATTGGTTATGAAAGCAAAGAAGGTTGGTAACATGTTTATGTTAGAACGGAGGACTGAATTAGATCATGCAACAGCAGTATCTGAGAACGATAGTGATTCTGTTCGAATGTGGCATCAACGGTTGGGTCATATGAGCGAACAAGGATTAAAGGTATTAACTGATTGCAAGTTACTTCCTAGTCTAAACTCTTTAAAGTTAGATTTTTGCAAGCACTCTATTTATGGAAAACAAAATAGGCAGAGATTTAAACCGGAAGACACACCAGTGAAGGAATCCTTGATTATATCCATTCTAATGTTTGGGGACCATCCCCTACTATTTCATATGGAGGATCATCATATTTTGTAACTTTTATAGATGATTTCTCTAGGAAGGTGTGGATCTATATCTTAAAGAGTAAGGCTAATGTATTTATAGTTTTCAAGCAGTTTAGAGCTTTAGTGGAAAAGAGCACTGGTAGATCCATTAAATGTTTAAGAACTGATAATGGTGGTGAATTTATGTCAATGGAGTTTGAGAATTATTGCAAGGAATTTGGGATCGATAGGCATAAAAACACTGCCTATACTCCTCACCAAAATGGAGTTGTTGAACACATGAACATGATTCTTCTAAAGAGAGCAAGGAGCATGCTTAGTAATGCCAATTTGTAGCAGGAACTATGGGCAGAAGCAATAACTACAGCTTGTTATTTGGTGAATCGATCACCATCAACAACAATAGAATTCAAAATTCCTGAGGAGGTATAGACAGGTCACCCTTGTAATTATTCTAATATTAAAGTTTTTGGTTGTGATGCCTATGCTCTAATTACGAAACATCAGCATACTAAATTAGATCCAAAATAAAAAGGCTTATCTTTGTTGGATATGGTGATGGTATTAAGGGGTACATGTTGTGGGATCCTACTGCCCACAAGATCACCATTAACAGAGATGTAATATTTGATGAATCATCTCTCATCAAATCAAATGTAGATGTTCAAATGAAACAAGAAGAAGCACCAAAGTATCAACAAATTCAGTTTGAAACTAATGAAGGTGAACATGAACAAGTTTCAGAAGATGTTCATGAAGAGTCTCCTGCAGCAGAGGAAGACATGGTTGATGATGATAGTCAATAGATTGTGGATGAGCCACAAACTTCCCTAAGGAAGTCTACACGGGTCATAAATCCTCCAAGAAGGTATGATGATTTTGTTTCATCAGTTTCTTTAAGTACTAATTATGATGAACCTTCATGCTATCATGAAGTTGTGAAGGGTTCAAACAGTGATAAATGGAAAGAAGCAATGAAGGATGAAATGAAGGCATTAGAGAGGAATGCTACATGGGACCTCGTAGAACTTTCAAAAGACAGAAAAAATGTAGGTTGCAAGTGGGTCTACAAGATGAAGAAGGGTGTTGATGATAAGGTGGAAAGGTACAAGGAAAGGTTGGTTGTGAAAGGATATTCTCAGAAAGAAGGTATTGACTTTCATGAGATTTTTTCACTAGTTGTAAAGACTGTTTCAATTCGAATTGTGTTAGCATTAGTTGCATTTCTTGATTTGGAGTTGGAGCAACTAGATGTTAAGATTGCTTTCTTACATGGAGATTTGGATGAAGAAATTTACATGGAACAACCGGAAGGGTTCGTTTAGAATCGCAACAAGAAATTTGTTTGCAGGCTTGAGAAATCATTGTATGGTCCGAGGCATTCACCCAGACAATGGTACAAGAAATTTGACTCTTTCATGGTGAGCCTGAAGTATACAAGGAGTGAGTATGATCATTGTGTCTACTTTAAGAAATTGAATAATGGCATATTCATTATCTTAGTATTGTATGTTGATGATATGCTTTTAGCAAGCAAAATCATAACTGAGATCAACAGGTTAAAGGCTCAGATGGCTAGGACGTTAGATATGAAAGATCTAGGAGCAGCAAGGCAGATTTTGGGCATGGAGATATTCAAAGACAGGAGGAATGGTAAGCTTTGGTTGTCACAACAGAAGTATATTGAGAAGATACTTTTGAGGTTTGGTATGAACGATGTGAAACCAGTTTCAGTCCCTTTGGCTTCCCATTTTAAGTTTTCTTCAATTTTATGTCCTAGTACAAAAGAAGAAAAGGAATATATGTCTCGAATACCATTTTCTAATGCAGTAGGAAGTCTAATGTATGTAATGGTTAGTACAAGGCCAAACATTTCACATGCAATTGGGGTTGTCAGTAGGTATATGGAAAATCCAGGTAAAGAGCACTGGGCAGCAGTGAAATGGGTGCTTCAGTATCTGAGGGGCACAAGTGATTACTGTATCACCTATAACAGTGGTCATGAGTTAGTCTATGGATATGTTGAATCTGATTTTGTAGGTGATCTGGACAAGAGAAGGTCGACTTCAGGGTATGTATTTACTCTTGAAGGTGGAGCTATTGGTTGGATTTCAAAGATACAGAACATTGTTGCTTTATCCACTACAGAAGCAGAATATGTAGTTTCTTCACATGCTTGCAAAGAGGCAATTTGGTTGAAAGGTTTGTTTGGTGAGTTTGGAAGGATGTAGGACAAAGTAAAGTTACTTTGTGATAGTCAAAGTGTTGTTCACTTGGCTAAGAATCCAACCTACCATAGTAAAAGAAAACATATACCTATCAAGTACCATTTTATAAGGCAGGTCATCGATGAAGGTGGAGTCTCTCTTGAGAAAGTGCATACAAAAGAGAACTGCCTAGACATGTTCACAAAACTAGTATTGTTAGAGAAGCTACGATGGTGCTTGGCTTCTCTCGGCTTGCAGAAAAGGTGATGAACAAAAGGAGGAGCAAGGTATCAGGTTAATTGTTGTCAAGGTGGAGATTGTTGGAAACGGTGACAACGAATTCTTCCATGAATAGGATTCCAGATCCTATAATCCAGCATTGGTTGTAACCAATACAACCAAGTTAGAATATGGATGAATTTACATTTAATAATCAGTTTCTAATGTACATTGCTATAAATTGATGTATGCCCATCGAGGCTGAGAGAGTGAGATGAGTGTGAGCTTGTTGTAATCTCCTTGATCTGAATAATAAGACAACTGATGCCTATGCTTGGTGGACGTAGCCCAACGTTTGGGTGAACCACGTAAATTATTGTGCTTCTTGTCTGCATTCTTATTGATTGTCTTATGTTAATTTGTGTTTCCGCATTGGCAAATTACAATAGTCTCATTGTTTAGTTTACCATTAAACTATTTTAATTATAGGTAAGCAATGTGTAGCCTTCATCATGTAATCTATTTGTTTTATAAAAATAAGGTTGAGTGTATGGTTTAGTAGCCTTTTCCATTATCATGTTAGACTCCACTGCCATTTCCATGGCCAAAGCCACCATTTAAGCATGACATGGGTACAAAGAAGCATTGATTCAACAATGGTCGTTAACTACAATAGAGTTTAGAGACATTAATATATATCTCAATGTCATGTAGGGAATACTCAATACAAAGCATATTAGTGTTTAATACTAACAAGTATGTGTCAAATATATATTTCAATGTCATGTAGGGAATACTAAGTGCAAAGCATATTAGTATTTAATACTAACAAGTATGTGTCTCCTATATATATATAATTTTAAATCAGTTTCACATTCTGACAAATAGAACCAAAACACCTTAATACACCAAAGGTAATTAAGTCCCATCAAGAATTTTAGAAAAAAAGGAAATTAGATTGATGAAATTTAAAAAGTAGATTTTGTTTTTTAAATGTAACAAGTAAATTTATATTATAAAAGGATTTTCGTTGTGACTCATAGAAATATTACAAAAATCATCTGCCTTAGGTTTCGAGCAAAATTGCTATATCCTATTTGTCGAATACATAAAATACTTATGACCACAAAAAAGTCATCCAGGAATTTCTTAGATGAGTAGATTTTGAAATGTTGCTTATATAATTAAAGACATAATAAAAAAATGGCTAAATTGGATTATGTGTCCGACTTCTTGTCACCGTTGGTTGTGCTACTAAAGGAGATTTGTCCTTCTTTACTTTGTCGTCCAATTTTCTTTTGCATTTTATGAAGTCCTTCCAATCTTGATTTGTCTTGATCCAGAGGTTCCAATTGTTCTAGAGTCTCATCTTCTTTAGCTTGATCTGTTGATCTCACCATAGTCCAAGGGATAAGATAGATCCCCACTTCCTAATCAAGAGTGAAAGGATAAACATATTACTCTTCTACCAAAACCTATGGTGTTGAACCCTGTTGTAATGGAAGGTTCTATTTTGATGGTGTGCCCTTTATTTCCTATGAATCCACTTTTGGCTCTTCCATGGGTGGGTCCAAGTTAGGTGGATATTCCATGCTAATCAATTGATGTTATTCCTTAGCTCCAACCCACCAAGTTGGTTTATGCCAATGTTTTGGGAAATGTTCTACTAAATGCAATGTTTCAAAACAAACTCTATAATGCAAAGATATATGTTCATATTCTTGTGTCCAAGAATAGTTTTCACGTGTAAAGTTTATTTCTACTAGAAATACTTTTCCAAAGTCAATTTCCACACATGATTCAAGCATATGTTGTGGTATTGTGATTCTTTGTTTCCTAATTACTATAATATAATTTTCCAAGGGTTTTTTCAATGGCTCAAAGATAGGCTAGACCCCAAAAATGCAAAGGAATATTTGGAATTCTAACCCACATCGGAGTTTAGGATAAAGTATATATCATTGGACCGAAAGATGGGGTCCATGGTTTAACGAATAATCCAGATTTTTCCCAGAACTAGGGGTTTGAGTTTAAAATCAAATTCTTGTCTTCTTCAAGATCAAATTCCTTCAAGATCAAATTCGACAATGAAGAACCCATTTTCTCAAGGGTAGATAAAAGCCTTCTCTTTTATCTCAAGTTTCAAGTAATATGAAATTCATTTGTGTAGATCCACTAAACAAGCCCACAAACCATCGAAGTGACACACAATCCCATTGGTTATGTAAAAGGTCGCATGTTATACAACATCTTTCCCCATGGGGATAGTTAAGGTTGAAGACTCCTGAACCAAAAATTGGATTAAGGGAGGATAACATGAGATGTTCTTCACAATATCATTGAATGAAACCTTACCTAGATTACCATTAGATGGGAGAGAGTCAGATTTACCTCCAAAATCCATATTGGCTCTCGTAGACTAATCAAGCATAACTTTCTTGTGAGTTCTGGGAGCATCGGGGGTAGATTCAACATTAGTAGTAGGGGTCACTGCCAAACAAATGTCGAAATCACTAAGGGATGAGGAAACTTTCGTCGCCACCATTGTTGAAGTCCTGGAGAATGCACTTGAGGGGAGAAGGTCAACCATGTGAGGATGGGTCACCAAGAAGATCCAGGGTACGACTTCCACAAGCATCTAGTGAAGAACCATAGTCATATCCATCTCACTTATCCATGCACATTTTGATATCTCTCACTCGACAAGTATCATTTTTTTTACAAGCAAAACAAAAAAAACTTTTGTTTTTCGACAGAAGAAGATTAATAATAATATAACAAAACATTAGATAAAATTATGAGCGGAGCATATTAATATGAATTCAAACACCTTTGACTCGTGACCAATAACTATAGTACCTACTTGTGTAGGCATTAATAAATACATGAGGTGAATATCAAAAGAAAATTACAATGAGGCATGATGTCTATAAAGCTATGGGAGCACATGAACCCTTAAGAAATCTAGCTAGTGTAGTTAACTAAGTTCCCTACCAAATCATTTGTTGATGTTTGGACAACAT
>JZKD02S2354411.1:5553-19622 GCA_000966675.3 Picea glauca | reverse complement strand
CTACTTTTAATTGTAAAACTAGATTAATGTGATAATATCTTCCTGCACACTCATCTTCATATAATGAAATGTGAAAACTGAGTAATATGTATGAAGATTAATCTATATGGAAGTATATCTTCATCTAGATCTCTAATAAATAATAATGTATTACCGTTTCTAATTTATTAGTTTATTTTTAATTACATGTTAGTGTGATAGTTTCTTTTTCACTTTCACATTCACATAACAAAGTGTGAACCCTGACTACCTGATTAACTATATGAAGTTATACCTTTGTCTTTATGTGAAATATCTTAAGTTATACCTTTGTCTTATGTGAAACAACATATGAAAATTTCTTCCACATTAATAACCTCTTTTGAACCCAGCCATATCAACTTCAAATTCACTGTAAGTCTAGTCAAATAATTTCCATATGAATCCAAATAACACAAGACAACCAAAAATTGTCACCACTACTGTAAGTTGAGCCAGACTCTCCATAATCTAAATGTCATACAAACCAGGAAGACTTTGGATGACGATGTTGGGAATTCTTACATAAATATAAGTGATCTTTGTACCATAGTGAATCATTTTTCCATGTAAATGTATTAGATGCACTGGAATCTTGCTCCAACCTTTGAATGAGAATCCACACTTCTTCATTATTCTTCCATTCATCCCTTGCTTATATTATCCAATCAGGTTGGATGATAGAGATAGAATAGAGAAATTCCTCTACATCTTCATCCTTTCTTGAGAGTGTATCTACCACAACATTTTTCTTTCCTTTTTTGTAAATGATTTCAAAGTCATAACCCAACATCTTGGTCACCCATTTTGGTTGCTCTTATGGACATAGTATTTGTTCCAAGAAGTATTTAAGACTATCATGATCTGTTTTAACCTTGAAGTTCCTACCTATTAGTCAAGGGAACCATTGCTTCAATTCTTGTAGTCTTGCCATCATTTCCTTCTCATAAATGGGTTTGTGTAATTCCTTTACCTTGAGTGTCCGAATTTAAAAAGCAAGGGGCCTTACTTCTTGCATTAGAACAACACCAATGCTATTTCCCAAGGAATCGCATTCCATAATAAAGGTTTTTGTGAAGTTTGGTGTGCTCAATACAAGAGCTTTGCACATTTCCTCTTTAAGTTGTTCAAAATCTTGAGTTTCCTCTAAAGTACATGAAAATGCATCCTTCTTAGTTAATGCAGTTAAAGGTGCTGCTATTCTTCCATAGTTACAAACAGACTTGCGGTAGTAACCTGCCAAACCCAAAAATCCTCTAAGATTATTCAATGTTTTTGGAATCGACCAACCCATCTTGGCTTTAATCTTGTTAGGGTATACCTTGACACCTTCATGAGATATAATATGACCCAAATAATATACCTCCTTCACCCCAAAGAAACATTTCGATGGTTTGGAATATAGTTTTTTCTCCTTTAGTAGTTGTAGCACCCTATCAATATGTTGAACATGATATTCCCAAGCCTTTCTATAGATTAGTATATCATAAAAAAATACTAACACAAATTTTTGAAGGAAGGGATTGAAAATGGAATTCATCAACCCTTGGAATGTGGAAAGTGCATTTGTAAGGCCAAAAGGAATGCCAAAAAAATTCATAATGGCCTTCATGAGTTCTGAATGTTTTTTTGGGGATATCTTATTACTTCATTCTAATCTGATGATACCTTGAATGGAGATCCAACTTTGTGAAGTAGATTGATCCATGTAGTTCATCTAAAAATTCATCAATGACGGGAATGAGAAACTTATCTTTAATAATGATCTTGTTGAGCTCTCTATAATCTGGACTCATACACCATGATCTCTCCTTCTTTAGTACTATTACCATCGGTGCAAAGTAAGAACTTTGGCTAGGTCTAATAATGCCAACCTCTAACATTTCTTCAACCATATGCTTAATTTCACTCTTCTAGGCATAAGGGTATCTGTAAGGCCTGATGTTAGGAGGAACACTCCCAGAAATTAAGTGAATATCATGATCGTGATTGAAATTGGTTGGAAGATCTCTCAGAATATCTTAAAATACTTTGGAATGATTATTAATGACTCCTTGGAGATCTAGGGGAATAAATAGCTTAGATGTGTGAACACCTAGTGAGCATAGTTGTACAATTACACCCTGATGTCCCTTTTTCAATAATTTTTTCATGCCATTACAGCTTACCACCTTATCGGGTTTCCTTGTTATACCCCTTAACTCAAATTTCTTTCCTTCCAATGAACATTTCATGAAAAGTTCTTGAAAATTAAAATCCATCGTTCCCAATGATTGTAACCATTGGACCACTAGTATGCCATCAACACCACCCATGGGTATAGTAATCATTAGACTATCCATTACATATTCACTGATAGTAAGATTGATCTTATGGAATGTTTTTGAGAAATTGTTAGTTCCTCCATTTGCAATCATTACTTGAAACTCTGGCACTGGATATATAAAACAATTGATAGCTTTGGCTAATTTACAGTGAATGAAATTATGAGTACTACAAGAATCAATTATCACTATTACCTTTTTCTTTTTGATATATCCTTCAATCTTGAGCATTTGAGGAGTGACAATTCCATCCAATGCATGACATGATATTGTGGGAGTCATCTCTTTAGAAGAAATATCTTCTACATATTCATCTTGAGATGGTTCTTGTTCTTTTTTTTCTTCTTCTTCTTGTTCTTATTCCTCTTCACAATCTATGTAGAATAATTTCTTGTCACCACACTTATGTCCTTTACTGTACTTGTTGTCATAATTAAAGAATAAACCTTTTGCTTTTATTTCCTCCAATTATTGAGGTGTCAACCTTGTAGGTTGAGGTGGTTTAAAAGAAGGAACATTATTCTCTCAATATATGTTAGGGGTGGTCCTTCTAGTAGCCATAACCAAATTTTTACTTTCAACATTTCGTGCCAAACTGAACGCATTCTCCAATGATTTGGGTTCCCAAAGGTTAACCTCATGTTGAATGTTATCATTTAAAGTTACTATGAATACATCAATCATGTGCTCATATGGAATATCCATTACCTTTTTATTCAACATTTGGATGTTCTCAATGTGCCTCGAAATTGAACCCTTTTTCTTGATATTTATCAATTGGTTGAAGAAGGTATTGCTATATGTATCCTCATAGTGTGCTATCATTTCTTTCATGAAAAGTTTCCAAGTGACAAGTGATTTGTGAGGAAAAAACCATTGATACCACACAAAATGATTAGGTTCTAAATATAAGGATGCAATTTGTACCTTTTGTGTGTGTGGCACATCATGTAAATCAAAGAACTGGTCCATTTGGAGTATTTGTGTGATTGGATCCTTGCCATCAAACATCCTCATATAGATCTTAGGAAATTGTTTGGTCTTCAACCCAAAGCTGGAGTTTCTTCATTCTTGATTCATGTTACTTGTGTCCTCATCATGAATTTCATGGGATACATTTTCAGTTATAGGTGGCCTCTCTATTACAAACTTTTCAACCCTTACATGATCTCCCCTTTTAATCCATCCACCTTAGTATCCATCATCGCTTCCATCTTAGATTCAATTGAACCCATCATCCTTTATAGTTCATCTTTTGTTACTGTCTTCTTTTGTAAATCATCTATTTCCTTGCACATTTCTTTACCTTCATCGAGAGTCCAAGTAGGACTATATGAGGGATTATTTAGTGTAGAAGTTCCCTTTTTTGGTGGCATGTTGTCCAAGTATCACTGCAAGGTAGGAATTCCTAATTGGATTAGGAAGAGGTCCTCACAGACAAGGGAGTGTCAGGTGCTATAGCTCTTTGATATACGTGTGGGGTCCAACAATAGTACTCATCCCAATATATCAAGGCACTAAATAAGGAGGCTTGACCATTCCCTTAGCCGTACTATATAACTACCTAAGTACTAGAGAGTTATCTCCTCGAGTGTTGTTCTCGGTGTACTATAACAACAAGATGACACAATGGTTTACTCGGTTGGTCTTAGGATTCTATGGGGTCTCCCGATATAGTGTTTTCTAATGCACAACCATTCAAAAGGGCCCTTATGATATACTCTAGATATGTGGAAGAACCACACTTTCCCCAGGTTAGAGCGCTGACAAGTAACGATAGCTCATACGTTTAGAGACACCAGAATACGTCTATACCTAAAACACCCTAAGATTCTCCCCAAATGTATGTGATAAAACTTTTATCGCACTTTATTTCACTTTTTGAATCACCACAATTGGATCTTCTAGTCAAAATATATGCAAATTTGGGCCAAGGAGGCCACCTAGGGGAACACCCACTTAGGGCGCACAAGTCAATCACCTTAATGCAACACTTCTTCACCTTTTGATGATGAATTAAATATATGTAAAATAAATGGTTCCCTTGGTATATAAGGTGAACCGAGACTAAAATAAATCATTCTTACCTTTTCTTCTGAAGCTATGGGTCGTGGTTGTTTTCTTTTTTGAGTTTGTATTTTACATTCACGACAATTTCATTTTTAGGGTTTCTGAAGAATAAACAGTGCACCTTCCTTCATGGATTCCTCCTGGTGACTCTGTTTTCCATGCTTCCACCTATGAGAGCAATCTTATCTCATTATATATCCACTCTCTTAGGGAGAAAATCATTTCCTTCGAGTTTTTTGAGGCAGAAGGGAGGGCGCACCAACTGGGGTTTCTGACCTTGATGGTTTCTTCTTTGTGGGAATGAAGTGAGTGTGTCGTCTTCCATGGTTTCACTGGGATTCTCCCACTAATCCCTGGAGGTCACTCTGAGATCGCCAAAACCTCTCTGCAACTCTCGGGTCACCCCAGTCTGGATACCCATTTTCTTGGTCACCCAAACTAATGGTGCACCCCTGTTCAACTTTGCGCCTCTGAGGAGAGTTTTTGGTCAGAAACTGAGATATGGATTGGGGGTAACCTTCTCCTATATATCACCTTATTGGGAATATCAATTGGTATCAGAGCCTCAAGATCCATGGAAAAGCTTTCGATCTTGAAGATTGAGCCAATTTTGCTTTGGGGTTTTCATGAAATAATCCAGAGTTTACCCATTCCAGGGTTTCCATTTTATGCAAGAAGATCCACAAATATCATAATCCCCAAGGGCACCCACATCTCTATTTCCACGGAGAGGAGCTCAACAAATCTAAACCAATACACATCTCTCCCTCTAGACCAGTTCAAGCTTCGTTGCCTCATGGTTTTGAGTCCTCTGTTCTCAAAACAGAGTCCCTTGTTCAACATTGCAACCTAGGGGTGCCTTTTCTCTTTAAATGGCCTCACAATGCCTCCACACAAAGATCCTTTGGCAGTTGAATCAGATTCCAACACATCAAATCTCATCCAAGATCTTGCCTTTGTCCTCAATGAGTTGCTCAGAATGAAACAACAAAAAAATCTAGATCCATTCCGGTTGGACACTCGAATCCAAATACCCAAGTTTGCTTGGAAAACGAATGGTGAAATGGTGGATTATTGGATCCGTAGCCTATCCACCTATTTCAATACATGTCCAAGCCTTATCGAGGAAAGAAAACTCTAGATTGTCGCCTTGCAATTAGAAGGATTGACACAAACTTGGTGGGATACCAAGCAAGAGAAGACCACATTTGTGATAGAGATTGGGGATGCTCCATAATCCTATACTTCGAAACCCATCAAAACCTAAGCTCGACTTTCTGAAGCTTTGAGAAATCGCTTCTACCCACCTGGGTATGTGCAATCCTTATGGATCAAATGGTACCAACTTTGACAACTCCCTTCACAAGGAGTGTAAGGCTACATAGACTTCTTCTTCAAGATGTTCCTCTTACTTCATGTTCTAGATCCGGAAGAGGTACTCATATTAAAATTTGTGGATGGTTTATTAATTCAATTCCATCGTGAAGTAGAGTTGTTTGAAAATCCAACTTTAGATAAAACATTTCAGAGATATTTGGCTATAGAAAGGAAATTCGCTCCTAGAGGTCGTATTCCTTGGTCCCATCCTTACACCAACCCCCCTGCCTCTCAACCATCCATATCCCATCCCTCAACTCTCTTTCCACCTCCTCAAACTCAAAACCCCACACCCAATACAACTACAAGGACACCCTGGTGCTCATTCTAGAAAATTACATCACACAATTCATTAGATTGTCGAATCCTCCAAAATCTAAAAACCAACAAAACTCTACTCAATGAGATCATTGCACCTTCCCAAGTGAAAGATACTGAAAAATTTCCTCTGGACAATCCCACAGAAGTAGATTCCTCATTGATTCTAATGACCCAGGAATATTCAAACGCATCCACCCAACCCCTCTTCACCCATAACTGCCAAATCAAAAACGCCTTTGATTTGTTGATTATGGACAATGGAAGCCAAAAACATTTGGTGTCTCAAGCCCTTTTCAACCGCCTTAATCTTGTCACCACTCCACATCCTCAACCCTATCAACTCGGATGGGTCCAAAAGGATGGCCCTCGCCTCCTAGTTTCCAAGCATTGTCTAGTCACTTTTTTCATAGGCCAATTCAAAGATATTATCCTCTATGATGTCTCCCCCTTGGATTGTGTGGATTTTTTTCTCGGTATCCCATACCAAACCTAAAGAAATGCTATCTATCTAGCCAAATCCTTCCAGTACAAAATTAACAAAGAAGGCCACACTTATATCTTAACTGCAGCAAAACCCAAACCCCCTTCTACCAAAGAACAAATCCCACATGTACACTTAAACCAATGTGTCTCTCTCTATTTGGTGCACCCAATAACACCAAACAATACAACAAACCCTATTCCTGAAACTATGACTCCCCTCCTCCATGAGTTCGCAGAGGTATTTCAACCTCTGGAGGGACTTCCCCCCTCCCACCACATTGACCATTCCATTAATCTCATCCCCATATCTGCCTTACCTAATGCCCCTACTTACCGGTTGGCCCCAACAGAAACAGAGGAAATGGAAATACAACTAACCGAACTCATCAACTTTGGCCACATCCAACCTTCATCTTCTCCCTGTTCTTTTTCTGCCTTTGTCATCCCCAAACGAGATACCTCATAAATGAGCCTTGTCACTGATTACCGAGCCTTGAACAAAGCCACCATAAAAAACTGTTACCCCCTTCCCCGGATTGAGGAACTACTCGACACCCTCCAAGGAGCTAAGTGGTTTACTAAATTGTATTTGACAGTCAGCTACCATCAAGTTCGAATGAACCTAGATGATGTTTGGAAAACAATGTTCAAGACCAAATTTGGTCTTTTTGAGTGGAAAGTCATGCCTTTTGGTCTCACCAATGCCCCAACCACTTTCATGAGGCTCATCAATGACATATTTAGAGAAAATTTGGGTCAATTTGTGGTCATCTACTTAGATGACATTCTTATCTTCAATCGGACATGGGACATTCACATGCAACATGTTCGACAAGTTCTCCAAATTCTCCAAGAACACAAGTTGCAAGTCAAAGAGAAGAAATCATATTTTGGTTAGACTTCAGTCCCCTATCTCGGCTTTGTGGTCAGCTCAGAGGGTATTCAACCAGATCCAGCTCACATCCAAGCATTGAAACAATGGCCTCTACCTTATTCAACTAAGGAGTTGAATTTTTTTTTGAGTGGAATCAATTTCTATCGTAAGGTCATTCCCTCTTTTTCAAATCTTGATCGACCTTTGCATCAACTCTCAAATACTTCTTCTAAATTCATATGGACCAAAGAAGAAACTACTCACTTTTCTCAGCTCAAAGACGCCCTCTACTCATCCCCTGTTTTACATTTGCCAGACCTCTCCCAACCCTTTGAGATTGAGTCTGATGACTCACAATATGCTATTGGTGTCGTACTTAAATAGGGAGGAAACCCCATTTCTTACCACTATGAAACCCTGTCTGAGGTAAAGAAAAATTGTAGTACCTATGACAAGGAATTTTATAGTCTGGTGAAAGAAATCAAACAATGGAGGCATTATTTGTTGGGTAAATAAACCATTCTGCATACCGACCACCACCTGTTGATTTTCATCAACTGTTAATCAAATATTTAGGAACAAAGGTGGGCCTCCTACATTCAACAATTTGAATTAGTCATCATATACAAGAAAGGAACTTCTAATAAAATGGTTGATTTTCTAAGTCGACCTCCCACTCCACTTCTTTCCATTCTAGAAGTATGTTGTGCTACTTATGACACACGGAAAGATCAATATGCTACTGACACCAACTTTCGAGAGATTTGGGAAGCTTTGCAAAGCCCCACAGTGATCAATCAAACCCCCTTCCTAGACTACACTATTCGTATGGGTGGCTATATAAGTTGAATTTTTTATGCATTCCACACTCAGAAGACTGTCTTTCTCATCAAGGAAGTGCATTCTTCATCCTATGGGGGCCACTTCGGGACCACAAATACCACCCAACATATGCAATGCCATTTTGATTGGCCTTCCATGTAGCCTCAAGTTGAAAAAATTATCAGAGCTTGTGACTTATGCTCACAATCCAAGCCATCCAACTAGAAGCATGGGTTGTATCAACCACTGTCGCTTCCTTCTCGGCCTTGGGAGTCAATCTCAATGGACTTCCTAAGTGGAATTCCAACAACCCAAAAGAAACATGATGCAATCTGGGTAGTGGTATGGTGCTTCAGCAAGATGACACTTTTTTTCCTATGCACAAAGACTACTACAACAATGCAAACAGCGGAACTCTATTTCTTTCATGTCTAGCCCCATTTTGGCCTCCCAAGTAGTATCATCTTAGACAGAGATTCTCGCTTCCTTAGTACATTTTGGAAGACCATATGGGCGCTATTGGGGTGCCACCTCAAGTTTTCTACTACATTCCATCCTCAAATGAATGGCCAAACAGAGGTTGTCAACAGAGTCTTGGTGCATGCTCTTTGAACTCACTTTGGTCACAACAAACAATGGGACAATTACTTACACATTATCCATCATAGCTACAACAAAGCAACACATTCTTCTACAGGATTTTCACCTTTTGAAGTCTTCTTGGGCTTCCAACCAACATCTCCAACCGAGCTTCCTCACTTGGGCTCCTCAAGGTACCTTCCATGAACAGTAGGAACAATTGTCAACTCAACGATTTCTCCAACAAATTGCACAACACCATAGTGCAGTCACATCAACACTCAAGGTAGCTTGAAATCATGCCAAGCAATGCCATGACAAACAAAGAACCATCATGGCCTTTCAACTAGTGGATGAAGTCTGGTTACACTTCGATAAGAAGAGCTTCAAAGGCCACCATCACAAGCTTCTACCAATTAGATATGGTCTGTATACAATACTCAAGAAGATTGGAGAAAATGCATATAGGTTGGATCTTCCACCACAACTAGGAATCCACAATGTCATTAATGTAAATCACTTAAAGTTGTTTGAGCCTTCCCTCTTGAAAGAAACAGTCACCATCACTCATCTAGTGGACAACATTCCTTATTTCCAACTCCCATTGCCTAAAGACACTATACTGGACAGTTGAAGTCACTCTACAAGACACCAGACTTACACTTCATATCTAGTAGCCTGCCAAGGCCAAACTCCAGCTTAGGCAAAGTGGATCACAACTGATGTATTGCACAAGTTTCCTCATCTTCTCATGGAAGTCGGGACACTTCCAGATCTAAACAGGGAGGAATTGGGCCAAGGAGACCACCTAGGGGAATGCCCACCTAGGGCGCACAAGTCAATCACCTAGGCGCAACACTTCTTCACCTTTTGATGATGAATTAAATATATGTAAAATAAATGGTTGCCTTGGTATATAAGGTGAACCGAGACTAAAATAAAGCATTCTTACCTTTTCTTCTAAAGCTATGTGTCTTGGTTGTTTTCTTTTCCGAGTTTGCATTTTACATTCATGAAAATTTCATTTTTAGGGTTTTTGAAGAATAACCAGTGCGCCTTCCTTCATGGTTGCCTCCTAGTGGCTCCGTTTTCCATGCTTCCACCTTTTAGAGAAAGATTATCTCATTATCTAGCCACTCTCTCAGGGAGAAAATAATTTCCTTCGAGTTTTCTGAGGCAGAAGGGAGGGCGCACCAACTGGGGTTTGCACCTTTGTTGGTTTCTTCCTTGTGGGAATAAAGTGAGTGCGCCCTCTTCCATGGATGCATTGGGATTCTCCCACTAATCCATGGAGGTCACTCTAAGATCTCAAAAACCTCTTGGTCACTCTCGGGTCACCCCGGTTTGGATCCCCATTTGCTTGGTCACCCAAACTAATGGTGAGCCCCTGTTTAGATTGCACCCCTAAGGAGAGTTTTTGGTCAAAATCCGAGCTATGGCTTGCGTGGTTACCTTCTCCCATAGATTTCCTTCTTGGGAAGATCAAAATTCACACCCCAAAAAAAGAAATGCACATTTTAAAACCATGATTTGGAGACTGTTCTGTTAGTTGACCTTTCTTCTGTTGTAGCTCTACAATTTCAGCTCTTCTGAGTCTAAAATTTTGGCCTGAGGTATCCTAATGTGTCTTCTTTCCAAACCCATAGGTTATACCAATATTGGATTCTCCAAGAAAATTTTATGTTAACTTTCCCAAGATGTGTTGATTTTTTCCCTTTCAGGAGAGAGAACTTGTACGACCTGCCACGTGTCATTGTCTTCACTTCAAAACCTAATTTTTTTACCAGTAATTTTTTTTCCATAACCTAACTAATGGAATATGTATCACTCAATTTCGAGGTTGGTGGATTCAGATATAACCATTTTCCCAAGAACACGTGTTTTATACCAAAATTTGGACCAACCAAAAACCCTAATTTACTCATAGAATAACTTTCATAGTATGACGAATCAAGGGATGAAATTTGTAAAAAATATACTTCACTATTCCTCCTTTGTACTATAAAAATTTCAGAACCTGAAACCAAGCTGAACAAAATTGGTAGCGGAAATGCCAAGAAGGCATGTTTTAGACTAGTTTCAGGATTAGTTAAAAGCCCTAACTTGAAAATAGTCTGTCTTCAAAAATATAACGAACCATGATTTGAAATTTGGACCCACATTTTCTCTATATGTCACATATACACCATATAAATTCCATATCTCGAAACATTAAAGAAAAAAAGTTGTATTGAAAATTCCAAGAATACATGTTTTGAAGAAGCCTGTCCTTAGGATTGTCTAGCTCTAATACCAAATGTTAAGAACCAAATATCAAAATAGCATAAAAAACTTAGAATAATTACTCCACGCCTTGAAAAAGATATACATTCAGATAATAAGCCTCTTCGAGGGGGGAACCTACTTATACATTACATGAATTCACTAATAGAAGATGATTCCAAATGAAAAGGTCTCTTTGGTATATATAGGAGACTAGGATGTACAATTACAACTAATGGACCCAAGACGACATAAATAAAATAACAATACTAATGTAATATGCTCCAATTAATGGGTAATGTTCCACGATTCAGGTCTTAACAATGTGGTTCCATGTCATAACTAAGGGAATTTTTTTTAAACTATAAAAATTATTAAATTTCAACATTTTTATAATTTCTCCAAAAAATTTCCTTCGATGGACCTGGAAGTTTTGATTCATTCAAGAGTTATCTTGGTCGTTTATTCTCAATGTCAAATAGTTTTGAGTTGTAAATCTTCTAACTCTTCAATCACCTTTAAAATGTGAAGTTCGACCTCCCAGGACAAGATTAACTCTGCAACCTATATATTGACACCATTAAACCTTTCTTCGATGATTCTAAGGCCAAAAAACTTGATTCTTCTCATAAATTTGGGGATCTCACTATATTTTCACCATTGTCCTCCAAATTTGAACCAAGTGAAACTTTGGATAAATGAATTTCTACCAAATTCACACTATCCTTGGCCCATACAATCTTGGTGTTGAAGTTAAATCTTTGATACTAGATTGTAACATATCTGTCTACTAAAACGAAAATTAAAATGTCTCCATACATAAAAAATAAACCAAGGGGCAATAGGCCCAAAAAATTTTAGCAAAAAAACATGTTCATTTACTCATGCAACTAACAACATAATAAAACCCATGAATGCATGCATACCCAACAAACATCACAACATTCAAATTAACATTTACACAACAAAATAATCATAGTAAAAACAACAAAAACTTGTCTTTTATAAAGATAACCAACTGGTTTCATATGAAGTACGTTCCTCCCAGCCATAGGCAAGTTGTTTGTTTTCTCTTAGTAACAAGCTAAACTTGATTTGGGGCTATGAGTCCACAAGGATATATGACCCTATTGTCTATCCACTCTCCACTCTCAGCATCCCAAAACCTAGGTCTACTTCCACAACAGTTCCAATCCACCAACTCTCTTCCCCACAACCTACAAAACTCAAGGAATGCACCCCCTTCACTGCTCTCAGTCATCGTGCTATACCATTCATTTATTAGGGCTTCCAATGCACTCGATTAGCCAGGAATATCTCAGGTGGGGACTCCAAGAACTCTCAACTACTCCAAGAGTGCTCAAAGAAACTTTCACAAGGCTCTTGAGCCATTTCTTCAATAGGAAGAGACACTACAGGATTACAACGCATTTTTATAGGCACACGAGACACATTTCCAACAGAAACATATCCCAATAATGGATTCCTTCAAGCACAACATGACTAGTGTTCTTTCCAACAGTTAGTTCTTCTCTTGCTACCCAAAAACCACATGTAAAAACTGTCTCTTTTTTCCATATAGATTCCTTCTTCTCCCTTTTTTTCTTTACTCTCACTCTTCCCAAATATGGTTGATTACACTCAACCCATTTTTTCATAACTTAGTGGGTTGAGTTCCTCACTCAACCTCTTACATGAATTCAATGATTGGCTTTGGGAACATTCAACAACAAAACAGAAGGTTTATACACAATGATAATACAATTTAAGAATGCGGGCTTGAACTAATAACCATGAATAATCCCCCCTTTGGACCCCTCTTAGACACTTCCCTCTCTTTTGGAATCATATCCCTCCATCATTATCATCCATTTCGTATCACAACCAAGGATTATTTTTTTTATTAATTATTTCAATGCACCATTTACATAGTTTGTCCCTTGACCATATTAATCAATATGAGATTTCCGCCCCAACATAATAGCTCACCAACCTAATTCACATTTATACAATTACATTATAATTTGTGGGGTTTAAAACTGATAATATTCTAGCCATGAGAAAAGAAACAAGAATCATTTCATTAATTAGAAAATGTCTTTTTAGTGCCCCACTTTACAGGGAAAATTTCCTAACCTTAAAGATTTTTATTGCATATAAGAAACATATGTTTTCTTAAGTTGGAAAGGACAAATAAGAGTTCCAAAATAATAAGATTAAATAGGGACAAGTGATTTAAGCAAAAAAAAAAACACATTTTAAGACAACGTGCACATAAAATGTTGCAAAACTAAGGGTTAATGATGAGCTAACACATTAATGCTGATTGTGAGATTTGAATGGTGGATTTAGTATTGACACATGGAAACAAAAAAATATGTCAATGTTGGCCATAAATAAAATATTTCAACATTTATGACCTTTATAGAGAAAGAGTAAAAAAGAGTGGAGATAGAGTAAAAAAGAGTGAGACTAATTGAAAGTAAACAAATTATTATTTCATTCATACATGCTTTCTAATTCTTTATCAACTTTATATAGAGAGAGTGACATTGATACATACTTTGTACTTCTCATTATGATGGAGATGTGTAATTCTTCCAATGCTTTAATATGAAGTTGACATGCAACATTTATAAATATATTAATAAGAAAAAAAAATCAATGTGGGTCATAAATAAAATATTTCAATGTCTATGTTAAGTAAAATATTTTAATATTACACACATACATGCAGAAAGCAATTGAAAGTAAAAATAATCTTATTACACCAAAAACCACTTTCTAGAGTTAAAAAAAAAAATCAATAACAAAAAAATTGTTACTTTATTACACATGAATTTCTTCAATACTTAAGCAATTTAAAGAAATATTAATATAAAGTAAAATATTTCAATATAAACTCTTTATATATATACTAAAATTGTATTTTGAAATTA